>VCRD01001041.1:72098-94672 GCA_006783055.1 Trinorchestia longiramus | reverse complement strand
GACTTGAAGAAGCATTTTTTGGAGAGATTTTCAGATCTCAACAGAACTGAGAGTGACATTCTTCTGTTCCAGAATCCGTTTGATTGTAACCTTGATGATGTGCCAGTTGAACTACAGTTGGAGCTCATTGATTTGCAAGCAAATGACTTGTTGAAAGAGAAGCACAAAGAAGGAAAACTTGTCGAATTTTACCGCTGCTTACCTGATCCTGAGTTTCCGAAATTGAAGAAATTTGCCGCTGGTATGGCATCAGTGTTTGGAACAACTTATGTCTGTGAGCAAACATTTTCAAAAATGAAGTATGTGAAGTCAACACATCGAACGAGATTGACTGATGAACATTTGAAAGCAATTCTCTTGATTGGATGCAGCAATTCCAAACCAAACATTAATGATATCTTGAAAGCCAAACGTCAGTTTCACAAATCTCACTAAACTTTTTTGCTGTTTGGGTTGTGAGATTCGGATATGTGCACACTAGGTCTGATGTAACTATCTTTTTGCTTACGTCGCCTTCTTTGAAAACTTTTTAGTAAATAAAATGTTGGTTGTCTTTGTTTTTTGATTAACATGGAATGCTAAACTTAGTTTTTCGTCTTTTTTCCCAGAGCTTTCGTTCTGGCTTGCAAGTATTGAACAGAATGATTATGCGGCCCGCGCTCGTCATTCTTTCAGTTATCCGGCCCACTGTGAAAAAAGTTTGGTGACCCCTGATCTAGACAGTTCCGCGTTGTAAGATGTAGGTAATTAGTGTGAGTGAAATTAGTCAATTTGAGGAGATAGGCTTGCATTGATTACATTGACTATGATGTCTATACGTGCCTTTTACGTGTGTTTTTCAGTAAACAGTGTTAAGCTAATTAATCGTGTTTATTCCATTCTTGCGTTGGCCTCATTAATGAATAACATATCATACGTGTCAGGGAGTTTGTATTCCTCCAATTTGCGGAGACTATCTCGTTATGAGTAATTTACTGCATTCCGATTAACGGAAAATGTGTGTGTATTATTTTCACCTTAAAAGATTCAATTAATGTTCGCAAATATAACATTATTCATGGAGTAAATGTATATAGAGAGGTCGTATCGCCACAATGTTTCTAAGAATTCTTGTGCTAGAATGTATTCCTACTGTTACACAACATACATGCATCCAAAGAAATCGCATCTATCATTTTTATTACGTCAACCCTGGAACGATGGATAAAAATTATCATCATCGGAGACAAGGTAGGCCTATGAGGCCCAATCACTTTTCAATTATTTTTCTTTTAAAGTACGTAACAGTAAAGCCATATGTTTGTTCTATTGATATTATTAATTGAGGTTCATGAATGCGATATTAGACAACTGTAAAGCATATATTTGAATGAATAACATATATACCTTCATTTGTTAAAGAAACACAAAGTAACATTTAAAGCATACCTAAAAACATCAAAAATTTCTAAAGTATAAGAACAAAACTTCACGTTAAATCATTCAACTGAACATTTTACAAATAAATTTATTCAGTTTAATCATTAGTAGGAAGCAAAACTAAATGTGAAAACAAAATGTAAAACGATATTTGTTGAAAAAGAATACATATATACATAAAAAAAATAAAAAAATCAATTTGTGTTTGATAGTTTTGACAAAACATCACACTATTGTTGCTGTAAATATTTTGTTGACATTTATGGCAGTACATCATAGATTTCCTGTGCTTGTTGGAAGGACACACGTGACACCGTTTCCTTTTCTTCATAAAGGGTGAAGATGAGCCCGAGGCTACAGATAAAGATAGCTGCGGCTCCAACTGAAACACCAGCAAGTAAATTCCCTAATTTTATCAGTAGTTTCGTCGCCTAAGGTTTTTAATTCTGTTGGACACTTGAAGTTTCAGCCAGATAATTATTGCATTCAGTGCACTTATGTCAATTATATTGAAAAATATTACAATCGGCCATCTACGTGTCATTCGTTTGGTGCTGTAGCATCGCACCATTAGATCATGCGTATCAACTCTTTCTTTTGTGGAATTGTAATATTTAATTATTTATGGCTTGTTTTTTGTTAATTTGTCATTGTGCATGATACTTAGTGATGTCACTACTTTTCCTTTCTCAGGGCAGTAAGAAATAATTGTTGCATCTTTCTGAAAACCATACGTGGTAGTGCAAGGTTTTCTTCCTTTTGGATTTGTGAAGGCGACAGGTAATTCAGTTCGGTTTTTTCGGATGGTTCCAACTAATGCAAGTTTCTGCTTCCAAAGCTTCTCTTCCTAACTGCAAACTGGTAAAGAAATTCTCACTTGTAATATTGCGGCCGCTTTTCTTGTATATGAGTCAGACAGTTGTAACACGACATTAGAGTCTAGGTTGAAAGCTCTTGGTTCATTGACTTCTTTACCCTTGTAAACATCTTACTTCAATGCGTAGCTTGTTTCGCTATCGCAGATAACCCAAAACTTTATTCCGTACTTCCCGGGTTTTGGAGAAAGTACTGGCGAAAGGGGCACCGTCCACGGAAAGAAACGAGCTGTTCGTCTACAGTTAAATTAACACCAGGAACAGAAACATCTTGCAAGGTACTATTCCAAATGTCGAATACAATTCTCATGGGTTGAAATTCATCTGAAGATCTATTATTTCATCTCTCCGCAGCAACATCAAAACGCATAGAGCGTAAAATTCCATGAAACAAATCCCTTGTTGAGATTTCATTGAAAATTGGGCGGCCATCTAATTTATTCCTTAGTTGGGAAACAGGCTCATATTTTGATTTGTAAACCCCAATAATCAAAAGGATACCAATCAACTTTTTTAGTTCTTCTTTAATTTTTCGTTACCTTCTAAATTAGTGTAAGTGCAAATTTCTTCTAGCAAAAAATCTCGAAAGAAGAGAAAGAAAGCATCAGCTACGTTATCTACATTCCTCTTGGCATAGTTTGTAGGACCGTTCCTCTCATGCACAATGTTATGATCACATAAGTATCCTGGTGATGATGTCTGTGGAACATCTGCCCAGGTTTCTACATTATTTTCTGATTTGAAACTCGATATATTACTGTCCTCCATAACAGGGATTTCCTTAGTTCTTTCATTATCTTCATCCTCAGAAGATTGCCGATATTCATAGTTTGATAAAAGTTCGTCAGCTTCACCGTCGTCTTCAAATGGGATATAATCGTCATCTTCTCCATCATTGCAGCTGTTTTGTTCATATTCAATCAATAGCCTTATTTCTTTATTCGTCAAACCTGCATGAGCCATGTTCTCAGACACACCCCCTCCCAGCAATGAGCAAAACAAAATAATGTGATTACTTCTCCCAACCTTATATATAGGCACTATTTCGCACAAGTTATAACATGTCCTGACACTTGCAGCATACGCAACGTACTGCAACAAACACATGTTTCGTTCTAGAGAAAGCATGGGCTTCGGAGGCCCACTTCGTTAAATATGTTATATTTTTCTTATCTGGAATAAATTTTTAAGCTACTTATTTAATATTTCTGTGTTATGATCATGAATAAAATGCTAATAAAGTTATAGAGTTTCAGTCTCTAAAAATTATCCAATAACAATGTACGGGGTTCTTAATTTGGACACTGGGCCTCTCAGGCCTACTTCGTCGTTCCAGGGTTAAAGAATCGAGTATTTAAAAAAGTATAAAACTACTCTTTCTTAACTTGTGGTGTGTTAGATCTCATCACATTATCGCCGTTGAAGAACAGTGATCTCTTTAACACGTTTCCTGCGATTGCCTAACTGGTGCAAATCTTTACTTTGCACACTTAGTCCTTAGAAAGCTTTCTAAGGACTATGTGTGCAAAGTAAACATTTGCACCCGTTAGGCAATCGCAGGAAACGTGTTAATAGACGTGGTCGCTCTTCACAATTCAGCGGTAACGTAATCTGGAGCTTTACGTTACGTAGATAGTGAATTACTAATAACGTAGCAATCACGTATATACACATTCAACTTAAAAGAGTCCTCCCCTTCAAATACACAAATCTTACAGGTGTGATGGTAGTAATGATGTATAGTGATGTGTGATGATGTATAGTAATGTGTAATGATATGTGAAGGTGAATGGGTACGTGTGAGATTCATGCAGCACCGGACCGCGAAACCAACCGCCACGTAAACAAACCATTCGTCGAACAGCGGAAGACCGAGAAATACGCTTAGCTGCAAAAGACGCGTAGCCACAAAAGCGCCTTGTACATCATGGAGCGTGAGAGACTCTACGACAAAAATTAGCAATGAATAACAAAAAGAAAAAGGTAAGCTTGTATACAGCGGCCATGAAGCGACAGAAGGGAGGACCTGGAGGTCAGGGTTGCGAGGGAGAGGTGTAAAACTGTTGAGATGTGAGGGGTGAACACCTACGTCTTAGGGGTAGGGGAATTAAATTAATTATTACACCGATGAGTGGCAGTAGATCTTCCATCTGCACTTACCCGTGTACGCTAAGGCAATATTAAATTATGTACATCAAATAATGGGAAGGGAATGGTGGTGTTAAGGTGTCATTGCGCGTGTTAATTTGTTACGTTCTCGTCGCTAGAGTCATCAGTGTAATGGCAAGTAAAAAGGTTTATACTATATCAAGATAGATGAATTTTAGAGATGGAGTAAAATCTCGGATTTGATGTGTACGCTCATTAATTTAATGGTTCCGTGTGCACCTGACTATTCAACTGTTAGGAGAGCAATTAATTTTTTCAATAGGGTGTAATACATTTGTGGTTCATTTGCCAAAATGTGGTAGATGGCTCGTATTTTCAATTCCGTGATTATTAGAATAACATGCATTAAATTTTCTGTGTGTATTATTTATCTCCTCACTATTGCCATTCAAAAAAAATCGGAAACCGTTCAACATTTCATATACTTGTGTTCGGAGGATTAGAGTCCCTCCAAGTGCGATCATGTTGTGTTGTCTTGCATTTAATTGTATCATTTACAAGTATTAATTGAAATATAACGGAATGACAGCACACAGTAAACCATGTATTGAAACCAAGAATACGTAAATTATGAGAGAGAAGAGAACTCATCGTCGATCAATCTATATTTATTAAATAATCAATTTAATAACAAACAGGTATATATTTATACGTATCGCCACACAGGGTATGTCTATAGCCACACAACATACCCTACATGTGGCTTTATACCTGAGTCCAGCTAGATTCCGGCACGACAAGTTAACTCACTCAACTTGCGAGAATCGTTTTTGAAAAACCCAAAGGCATTCTTGGAGGTTTGAACCTGCAACTCCACCATGGAAAGTGCAAACTCTACCAATAAGCTACAGTTCACTGGAATGTAAACTGAAATTTTTGGGCTATTTCGGCTGATTTTTTCTAGTCGGAGAATATTTTAATCGAATTTATACTAATAATACTTGCATAAAAGAACTATCTCGTTTGATTAAATCGAAGAATTATTATATTTTCTAATTACAGGTACATGAATTCATTTTGTAGAAAGTTCTTATTTTATTGTTAACTCAATGTTAATTGTTAATTTCGATACTACATCGAAAAATTATCTTGTACGATTACTATTACAAAAATCAATTTTAAAAAATGTTTTATTACTGTTAATGCAAAGTTCATTACTGATTTTTAGGGCATTGTTCAAGAAAAATCTAATGCATTCTTAAGATTCAAACTCGTGCCTGAATTGAGGCAGCATGGCTGTTAATATTGGTTATGGAAACCACGCCTGACCTGAAGCGTAGCAGTAAGATCACATTCTGTGGTGATGATAATGGTGGTCGCGGAAAACACTTTTCTTTTTCTGGTCTGTTTTCTTTGAATATTTTAGGGAGAACTCAATCCAGAATCGAAACATCAGAGTATGTCAACCAAATTCAAAGCTACTGTGATATCACAATATACTACAGGGTGCATAAAGTAGCTGAAGACACCGAACGAAACAAAACGAACGAAAGAAAGAATGTCCTCAGATACCTTACGCACCATGTATTAATAACATATACTGTGAAAACAGAACAGTATTACAGTATGAGAGCCTCATGATAAAATTCGAATAAGATTAAATGATCAACCCAAAAATAAAAGTAATTGAAGTAAAGTAATGATAATTCAGTAATTCCGAATAAAATAATGGAAAACTTCATCTATATTCATTAGTTTTTATTTCAATATCACAAGGGAAATTCACGTTTAAATAAGAATTGTATCACGAGGCTCTTATACCATAATACTACTATCAATAAACAGCAGTTTTTTCTTACCTTTATTTACTATTGTGAAGAAATTGCAAATTGAAGTGTTTTGTAATATATACAGTGAAAGCTTGAGACACGAACAGCTCTGTATACGAGAAATTCAAGATACGAGGATTGTAAGCGCAAAAAATTCTGCTCTAAATACGATCATTGGCTCGCGTATCAAGCCATTACCCAGGCTGTGAGTATACGTGACGCGCGTTTTCTCGATCCGCATAGATCTCGTTTGTTCTAGATATGAGAAATTCGCTAAACGAGCTCAGTGCTGGAACGAATTAAACTCGTATCTCGAGATTCTACTGTAGTGTGTCATATGCAGCTAGAAAGTCATGCAACGCACTGGTTCTGGTATACACTACCTTGTAAGCTGGCCTCGCAAAAACAGCTATGCCGGCAGTAGTGAAGGCAAACACAGCCCAGTAATCGGTGAGACGCGATGCTAGGCACACGCACGCGAATACTCCCACGTTGTGACTCAACGTCTCGTTTACTCTGAACACAAATATCAATCGATATAAATCAGCGTTATAAAGCCAGAGGGTTAAAGAGTCGTATTTATATGGTAATTGCATGATGACAATGAAAGTCTTCGCTGACATGAAAAAAAAAATTTGTCCGTGGAAGAATGCAGCCATAACGTCATTAAGAAAACAGGAAATACAATATCTGATTTGAAATTGGTTATCCGACCGATACACCAAATAGTGATTTCTTCTACGCATATTCTCATTGAAGCCCAAAATAAATATATACGATAAATCATACGCTACATCACAGAAATACCTAAATTATAATCAATATAGCAATTACTTCAAAAAGTACAGAGGCTTAATTGACGATACTCTCATCCCAAACAAAGACAATTCCACCTCTCCTTAACCCCCCGAAACAGACAAGGAAAAAAGACGGAAAAATATACGTACACAGTCTTTTAACACCATAAAAACCCGCGACAGACTTCTAGACGCATTGTGTCAAATGATGAACTCAGACACTGAGTGTCCGAGTTCATTGTGGCTCGCTCAATGGTGAAGCACTATTTTTGCCATCAACTCAACTTGACAACGACAACCGTACAGCAGATGTAGTCTCCATTATAACAACCAATGTTCGGGCACTTGACACATTCATTGCGGTATGACCCACAGGTGGGTCACTCAGATTAGATTCTGTAATTTTTTCAAAGCTTTATAGTGACTGTATGTACAAAGTAAAGGCTTGCACCGGTTTGGCAACCACACTTAACGTGTAAATTGGCATAAGTAGCCAAACTAACAGCGCAATGTGGTGCCCATAATGATGAAGGACGATGTGCAGCACGAGGAGGAAGGAAGTGCACGCGTAGATAGTGTCTGTGGCCACGCTAGCAGTGAGGGATTGCACCACACCGCCGCACAGGCACCCGCACAGGCACACACACAGAACGGCCATGTGCACCATATTCCAACCTGCACACAAATCTTACGTTGATTCACCGGTTCAGTTTTAGGAAAATTTGCGACACTTATCTCCATTATTCCAGAAAAATTAAAAATATTGGTACATTTATTAGTCATGCGCTAGAATATTTTACCTTATTTATTGGTAGGTTCATTTTTATCATTCTAATAGAACCAAATGATCTATTGAATAAAATTCCTGATTGCTATATAACACGTATAAAATTACGGAGAAAATATGAAACCAGAATTCAAGAATAAAAAGAATTACGAGAACTATAAAATGATTCCACAAAAATTGCAGAACTACGTAGATGTTTTACATCCCAGGTAGTGCATATTGATTTTTCAGCATTTTCAATCATCTAAAGCAGCATTTAGAATTAGATGTAAAACGTACAGTAACGCAACATGTTTATTATATTTAATGTATTATTAAATAATACAAGAAAACAGTATACTAAATTTTTACCTGAAGTAATAACTGCTCTAAATCAAGTACAGTACTCGGCTACCATGAGGTAACAATTTGTTTGAATAGTTGTAGATGAACACTTCACGAAAACAATTTTTTTTCATAGGGTGAACAGGAACACCGTACATCGTCAGCGTCACTAATGAGTGAAAAAATTAAAATAAAAACGCTCCGCTACTCAAGAAACTTTCAATTTCCAACTTAATGCCGAATTCTTCTGTAGACATTTAAAAACAAACACCGTGAATTATCTAACGCCCGTCGTAGAGGATAAAAAGCACAATAACTCTTCAATGAGTATTTTTCTACGGTTAAAATTGCTATCTTCAACAGTGTCTCTCCCGGATGCTTTTTATGACTGAATTATAGTTAACAGTACCATCACTAGGAACTTCTTCTCAAATACAAATAGCACCAGTTTCAATAGTATCATATGGAGGTGGTGCGAATATCCGCATTTGCATCCGCAAATATCCACATGATTTTTCAAATCCGCATCCGCACTATTAAATGCATATATCATGCAGATATCTTAAATAATGCATTAGTATATTCAAATAAAAAGGATATATTTCCTTTCATTTCGTTGCTAATGAGAAACCAATCAACTAAACTTCATGCTGTGTTTAATATCATAAATACTTTTTGTAGTTCTTGTATGATGCGTAGTATAAAGTTGAAAACTGTTATGTGCTTCTGCAAGGGACTGACTGGGCGCATCAAGAGTGAACATGTAATTCAATACTGAAGAATTTTGTCAAGCAGATATTTCCAAAAATACTACCACAATGATTGACAAATATCAAAGAATGGAATGCATACAGGTGTCACAAGACCCTCTCCTTTGGTGGCACACGAAGGCTCAGTCGTATCTTTCCCTTGCTACACTTACTAGGACATACTTAGCCTGTCCCTCCAGCAGTGTAGCCAGCGAGCGCCTATTTAGTGGAGCTGACATCTCCAGAGCGAGCGTAGAAACATTTGTTTTTGAAACAAAACTTGCCAATAATTACCTACAATAATTACATGATGAGTAAGTAGCAGCCTTTTCTGAATAGGTGGGGGCTGGGGAAAGAGGTTGGTGGAGTGCATTTGTGTTGGGTCGTCTCTTGCATCCTTGTAACACAGATGATAAAGTCACTCAATATTATTACTTTTAAATTTAAGCTATTTTGTAATAGTTTCTCATCGCATAATTTCATTTACGAACTCACTAAATTACTAAACTATTTCATTCATTAATTGCATCCATTGAAGAAATTATTCCTTCCGACATTATAACTATTTTCATCCATTATCTTCGGCTGATTTATTTTCCATAGCTTTATATAAAAATGGCAGGACATTCGCAACCGCGGATATTGAAATTCAAAATCCAAATTCACATTTGCGGATGTTGAAGAATCCATATCCGTTGCATCTCTAGTACCATATCGAGGTTGACCTGTATTCATGTTCGACAAAGACACTGGCCTGGTCTGGAACGGCAGCAGTAAAGAACGGTGAACACGGCTGTCGCCACCATCACCTGCCATGGCTGGAACACACCGCCGGAAAGACCGTGGAATGCGCTCACAATTACAAAGCACCTGCGAAGTACGGTACGCCTTTAGAAGAAAAATGTACCCTATCAGCTTTGTTTATTCAAACACATTATGGCCGATAATGGCGCTCACTCTTCGTCAAGATGTTTCGGAATCATACATTCACGGTGATAAATCATTTATCACCGTGACAATTTTAAGGAGAAAATCTTAAATTAAATTTTAAATTTATCTAAAAGAGTTGAGAGGATATCCAAGACACACGGTAGTTTCCTTAATACCTCTGAAAATAGTTTTTAGTGTTAGCAAGAATTTAACTAGGCCTAGCTGGTGATGGGAGCTCAGCAATATCTTGTTCGTCAGGAAACACGACTCTCTTGCACGGACATATTGTAAAAGCCTGACCAATACGACTACAGGAAAAAAATTCAAGTGCTTCCCTCAATTCGAATTCAGTAGGGTTGTTATAATGACGTAGCCATTCCTGGGAAAAAATCATAGACACAAAAATTTATTACTACTATAATAACTAACTTTATTTGGTTCTAGGTCCCAACAAATGTTAATTTTGTTTGGTAGTGTGATAAGTCCAAGAGAACATAATCTGTTCTATATTAATTTTTTCTCACCAGAAAGAAATTTACTATTGTATGACAATAGTTTTTCTGTGATCACTGATACCCAAACTCTCTAAAAAGTTTAATGACAAAAAATCCCTCCTCGGGTAAAATTTTGGTCGTTAAGGGGTTGATACATTTGAAGATACCTAAAACAATGTCAATTTAACAAGGCTAAATAAAATACTCATACATCGAAGTAGTTTAAACAAATCAAACATTAGAAAATTCAACATTTTAACGAAATCACACATCCACCAGAGATGCTGCAAAATGAGCAGAGCAGTTCACTGACCAGCAAATCTCGTGAGTCACAACACGGCACCCCAGGAACGCTTCGAGAGGGCTCACCGCCAAACCTGGCACCAGCACACAGGTCACTTTATTAATTGTGTATACTAAATAATACACATCGGCACTATTCTCTATAGCGAAGAAACTTACACAGGAGCCACATTATTCATGTCCTCGCCAAAGCAATGACCAACTGTTAGGTATCTCAGCCCTTCATCACTTGGGAAACAAGCGAGTTCGACACAAGTTTAGTCGAATCGAAAGATTCATCAATGAAATTAAATGCGAATTCCTAGCTTTCTATTCAAGTCATCTCTAACGAATTCAATGTTGTACAGGGTGTCCCAGAAGTAACTGACCCTTTTGATTTGATAATAAACCGAAAACTATTAACGCTAGGAGATTGAAACTTGTTTTATTCGAAAGAAAAACCTTTTTATGGCACAATAGGATACTTGGTATCCTACAGGGTGTCTCAAAAAATGTACTCACCCTTTAACCGTCGCTAACATGCTGTCTTCTTTGTGTTGCAGGTGTGAGGTTTGAACCTTTGCGAACATGATTCTTTAATCACATTTAATCATGTTCGCAAAGGTTCGAACCTCACACCTGCAACACAAAGAAGACAGCATGTTAGCAACGGTTAAAGGGTGAGTACATTTTTTGAGACACCCTGTATTTACGAACCAACTTGACTTTTGATTTTTGCTTCATTGTAAACCCTTAATTTTCATCATGTCTCCATACAGCAAAGAACAAAGAATAAGAATTTTGCAAATCTACACACAGACAATGTCAATAACAGATGTGCAACGTGTTTACAGAATTATTTCAGAACAACAACCAGTCCTTCGAAGAACACAAATTAAATCGGTGTATCGAAAATTTACGGACACTGGAAATGTTAATGATAAACAACGATCTGGAAGATTCGGAATAATTAACACGACTGTGATAATAATCATTAGGCAATAACTGTTGGGCTAATTTAATTTTGTAATGATATAACTTCAAGTCTTTTTTAAGAATGCGGTGTAATGTCGATCGGAAAATGGATAATTGAGTTGAACGTTTTCTGATGGAGGCTTTAGGATTATCTGTAACACTTACAGAAACTCGCTCGATTACAGCTTCAGTTCGAGTTGTTTTAATCTTCCAGATCGTTGTTTATCATTAACATTTCCAGTGTCCGTAAATTTTCGATACACTGATTTGTGTTCTTCGAAGGACTGGTGGTTGTTCTCAAATAATTTCTGTAATCACGTTGCACTTCTGCTGTTGACATTGTCCGTGTGTAGATTTGCAAAATTCTTATCCTTTGTTCTTTACTGTATGGAGACATGATGAAAATTAAGGGTTTGAAATTAAGCAAAAAATCAAATGTCAAGCTGGTTCGTAAATAGGATACTAAGTACCCTATTGTGCCATAAAAAGGTTTTTCTTTCGAATAAAACAAGTTTCAATATCCTAGCGTTAATAGTTTTCGGTTTATTAGCAAATCAAAAGTGTCAGTTACTTCTGGGATACCCTGTATAACCTGAACTTAAAAAGGATGAAAACTCAATAAGCTCTCAGTTCGCACTCGTTACTTCAAGACAACCTATGCTTTCTGTTGCAATGCCAAGTAATTCAATACATTCTATATTTCAGTTCCAAGGACATAAAACATCCACATATATAATCGACTATGTATCTCCATCTTGCTGTATCTGTGTGTGTCCGTCCCATTACTTCCTATCTATTACTGAAGAAAAAATATTGAACTTAAATTAGAACTGGTATGCATGTATTACAAGCATTGTATTGTGGATACCAAAGGCACCGGATCACTATAAAACACGCCATTTCTTCCGCTATTAACTTTCTTCTCCTACACGGCCATGTTATCGTTAGGTAAGATACAAAATGAAGGTTCTATAAAAATTTAAAAAAATATTGATTCTGATGGTACCACGGGTAAAACTGAAAAATGTATTTCTATCATAGATCCTTAGTTTTTTTACTTTTGAATCAAGTAATTTTAACGGGTACTATCTGGGCCACGTTATCGTTAAATAAGATGCACAATGGAAGTCCTGTATATACTAATGAAAAGTATTCATTTAAAACGCAATAATCCGTCGTAAATCTTCAATGCATTTATCTTTACAATAATTTCAAATTAGTCAAATCTAAATCGTGGAATCCCCACGGGAACTGGCTAGTGTTCCTAAAGAGCCAAGCAATACTTTTCCAGTGACCTGTTCATCATCCCGTCAGTGTAGTCTTCGGTTCATATGGTAACTCAACTGCACGAGAGAAATCAACTAATTGCTACCCTTAAAAGGAATAATTTTTATTGATTTCCGAGCTACGCACAATCTACGAGAGAATTACCGATATGTACTCGTTATAGCACACTATAAATGATATACTAATAAGAATTAGATCCGCCTGCTTCGTATTAATTCCAAATAGAAATGAATAAGCCAATAATATCGAAATATTTGTCATACGTCTCACCTCCCCCGTGAAGAGGAGGATCACAGCCAAAAAAACACTCACGCTTTTTGGTTACCCTAAAGAAGTTAGGTCCAATGTAGTCATCCGCGTACGGCTGCCTCTTCCACAGCACCCGCTGCCAGGGGGGTCGTGCGCGGCAGTCCTCTGTCGCAGTCATGCTCACACTATGGTGGTCTCTCTCTCTCTCTCTCTCTCTCTCATACTTTGGTTCACTGCATCGTTCTGCTATTGGTAATTTGACGCAAGGATATTCATGAGTCACATGAATATCTAATAATGAATACCGTAACTATTTTGATTTTTTTTAACATTTACTAATGTTATAATACTAAAGATAAAAGACACGCCAGGTCTAAAAGGAGTGTTTTCACAAAGCGATCACTTGAACTCGGAAAAAAATTATACAGAAGATAGAAAACCTATAGTACTCGAGCAAAAATTCATTGAAATTGTACGTTGGACATCTTTCAGAAAAATGGAGGGGGAAATACGACTAAATAAACTCATTAAAATCCACAATAGACTGTCACAGTTCTCATTCTGCTTAAGGTAGTTCACCTATGGAGCGTAACCCTGCTGGGAGTTAATTTGGAACACATTTTTTACACAGAATTATCATAATATACATAAATTATTACCTTGCAGTCAAACATTTATGAATACATTCGAAGTATTTGTTCAACATTTATTGGATGAAATCCTTAGCGCATTACCATTATTGCAAAATGGGTTTACCAAAGTTCACAAACATTCTTTAAAGCTCACAAGGGATGAAGATTTTACGATTAAAATACAAAAATTCTGAAAAAAACACATAGCCTGTACAATAAATACTTTATGTACTCCTACAACAGTACATACGTTATTTGTACATTTTTTCAAGTTTCTACGCTCCATGCTGTGCTCAGCGATATCGTCACCAAATTATACAAACTGCTCATGAAACATCATTAGAATTATTCCGCTCACGACATAGACGTTTAAAGCAAAAAATACATTGAAAAAATAACTTTTCTCCAAGACTCGTACAACCTGGGGGAGCGTCAAATTTCCCCTAAAGGAAACCTCTTGCTGGAGTGAGGGCTGATGTAGCAAGAAAATTACCTTTTTTGCAAGTTTTGTCGTTCGGTATACGTATCGAATACAGCTATAATTCAAGCGACTAGGAACTTAGAAACTATTCGAAAATGGGTGACAATTTACTTAAGAAACAGGTGTCAATAACAAACAAGATTATCCGAAAGACTAAATCAAGATACAAAAATAACTTAGACGTAGCAATAAATGCCCACATATATGCTGAATCAAACATTTATATGAATATTTTTTTCTAATTATATCATTTTATTACAACAATCCCGTTGCGCCGTCGTTTCCTCTAAAGTGAAATCAATCATTACGGTAAAACACGGTAAACAATTTGCTTAAGTGGCACTACAAGGGCGCAGAATTAAAGTACCCACGTTTGCACATCTCTCTACAGCCGATAAAAACCAGCTTTTTAAGCATTTCATAAAGACGAACAGTTTAAAGGGATTTGGAATAAGTAGAATCGGAGACACTTGTGCAAGAGGTCAACTGCACAGTTCGCTTGCATTCCTCGAGAGAGAGAGAGAGTCCTAAAAGAGAACAACTGAAAGAGAGAACAACTAAACATACAAACGATTCCTGCAACCAATATGGTTGATTTAGCTGCAAGTAGCTACAGATGTTACCAAGGAGCACTATTTCTCCAAGGCACAGTGACGAGGACGGACGAGGACACGATTGGAGCACAGGAATGGCCTGTAACCATCAACGATCGCTAAGATATGCTAAAGTAAAAACGTGCACAGCCATATAGTGGACTACGCTAGCGGAGGCCATTGCAGTCTTAGTAACATAACATTTTCTATTGGACAAATTGATCAAAAATTACTTCTTCAAAGCAATAAAAGGGATAATAAAGTTTTACAGTGAATTTTAAATCGTTTAAAGCATTGTAATGCTTTGAAATACCAATTTTAGCCGGACTTGACATGCATTATCGTATGAGCTTAGTGGCCACTTCATAGAAAGCCCAGTTGCTGCAGTTTTAGACTTTACAAAATGAATTATAGTTAAACCTTTTCCAATGCAAACAAACAAATACACAAACAAACACAAACATTCACGCAAATAAACAAACAGACAGAAGCAAAAACCTACCAAACTGCAGCGATCAGTCGGCCAACCGGGCCTTCTAGACAGAGGTCTGAAGAAGGACTACATTCTTCTGCTGGTCTTTCTCTAGGTTGTGGAGTCCATTCAAAAGAACATTTGCCAGACGACGGAACATCTTGGGACAGTCAATGTCAATTCCACTGAAGCTGGCCAGTGTCGACAAGATCTGCAATAGTATCTTCTGCAAGCAGGCACGGTGACGGACTTCCTTGATGAAACACAGTCCACATCTGACAAGATCAAAAGTGCACACATGTGGAGTCGTCAGAGAACCTCTGGACACTGTCTCGATAAAGTCCTTTACGTCACTGGTCACAAGAGGTTCCTCGGCGCTGAAGGACACATCGTCTGCACACTTCATCTCAAGCCACCCCGCCACATACGTCGCACTACACTCTTCTCTCACAGTCAGTGTCACATCTGTAGTGCACCTCTCAACATAGGCTGCATCCTCTAGGTCAGTGGCAGTCCTCAAGCAGATATGTTCCTTTGACTCAACCTGGACATCAATGGACTGGAGGTTTGTGGTAGCATATCTTGTGAGGCGATGCTTGCATGCGAAGAACGCATCCCCAGTGGTCATGAAAGAGTTCGCACCAGTTGATTGACGGTAGACTGAGAACTCTTCCTCAAGCCGAGGGGGATCCTGAACAGCTCGATGTGGATCGTTCATGAGCTGGTCTAGCCCCTTCGCAGACACATTCACTACATTCCACTAATTGAGGATGATTTGGATGAACCTAGCAGCGTCACGGCATCCTCTGAGTTTCAATGAAGCCACAACCTTGTCATTGAAAACCTTCAACACATACTGCACATTATGTAGTTGAAGTCGTGAGGGGTTGACAGCAAATTCAGTGAGTTTAGTAGTCGTCAGAATACTGCCTTTCACTGACTCGTACAGTTCCTCGACGTTTGCAAATGATGCCATTGTTTCATTGTCAAGACTGATTTTCTGGCTCTTCTCACTGATCCAGTTGTTGCGGATGCACTTTAGCAGATGTACTGTGTCAAAAAAGAGAAACCAGACACGCTCGTTGTCAAGAGGATACTTGGCTATGGCACTGCAATCACCTCGTCGTTCAAACAACTTACAATACTACAGGTTCATCTTGTGGTTGTCTGTGATAGACCCGATGACACACCCACCTGCCCTCTCAACAGCAGCTGCAACCTCATCCACATGCTCAAGCTGGTATGCTGCCGTCAGCTTGTGGACGGGTGTCATAGAAATCATCAGACTAGGTCCTTTGCGCAGTGACTTCATCATGACACACAGCATAGAAGTGGCCTTGCAGTCTCGGTTGTTCTCGGCCTTGACACTCAGCACCTCACCAAAAAATGAAACAGTTGGGCGAATCTGTACTTCATCTACTAAGAGAAACACATTCTTCTGTTCGTGTCAAGACTTTGTCAAATGTTTCCCTCAGCAGCTGATCCATGTCAATAAATGAAATGATGTACTGCAGCGTGCGTTTGAATGGCAGCACCAAAAAATCAGAGCTGTTCATAATTACACTTTGGGTATGATTGAAGAGCAAAACAATCATTCATGGAAAACTGCTTCTGTGATAAAAGTTCCAACTGACGTGTCAAAAATACGAACTTCTTCTCCTTCTCGGTGTCGACATGGCTGACGTGTGAGCTTGAAGAGTGACAACATTTTGGATCGTTTTGTCAAACAGGATGTCCTAGTTCATTGCCAAGCGCACAGTTTCGTCGAACTGAGTATACGATCTCAAACCATTGTTGGGATGAAGTGTCTTAAACAGTGGTACACTAATGCCGTTCTTGAACGCACTGAACGTTAGTGGGGAACACAAAGTGGGCTTGTTTTCGACAATCACAGACAGGCTGCACTCACTGAAGTTGTCGGTCATGAACAAACACACAAGCCTTTCTTTCGATCTTGAAAAAAATCAAGTTCTTGTACTGCTTTTGTCGGTTACGTTCAGGTTTGAAAGCATCAAATGAAGTAATCTTATCCTTCTGAAGAAAATACCTCAGTTGTTGGTCTTCAACTTTCGCCGGGCGAGGTGCAGGTTTTGGAGATGGCAGACATGAAGCAGGACATTGAAGATACTGGGAGGGATTCCAGGTCGCATAGAACCACCACGCAATTTGATCAAAGGTGGGTCAGCACCCCAGTGTATCTTACAAATAAAAAACTTGTCTGGATCAACAACAAAGTTTTCACGAGGTGGAATAACATCAAGCCACGTCTGTCTCTCAGACTGCTCTTATGGCAGGCGAAACACGCGGCGTCTGTTCTCCTTATTGTAATTACCCTGACATTTCACAACCACACACTTGGTCGGCATTTTAATGCATATAATTAGCAATAAACTTTGTAAACAAACAGTATCCACTTAGAAATGCAGACATGTGTCTCGAAACAAACAACAATGTCCGATTCAAACCGAGCGACAGACTACGACAACATTGGCACTGTGACAGTTGATGACTAACTGAGCTCAGTGAACTGGCCTCCGCTAGCGTAGTCCACTATATGACCGTGCATGTCCGGTTTATAGTAGTCCTTGGCTAAAGTCAATTCCCTTCAATGCATCCCCCACAAGAATTTCTCGACACAATCAAGTTTGTGAGTCAGCTGCGCAAAATGTGACTCGTAACATTCAGTCTAGGCCAGTGGTTCTTAACCTGCGTTCGATCGAACCCCAGGGGTTCGGTGAGTCAGTCTCAGGGGTTCGGCGGAGATCAAGAAACACATCAGACTCATATGATTCGTGATGGCACGCCCTGCTGGCCATCATCGGCTGCAGATGATCATGCTACATCATTTGGCTAATCTGTGCTGTAGGGAATTTGGTGCGCTCAATAGTCGACTTGTGACTGTCGTGATGGTACGTCTTGTGATTTCTTTCTTAATATTTTAATCCCTTCATACTTACTATGTCGAGCAAAAAAAAGAAAGAGGTTGGATGAATATGTACAATATGGATTCATATGTAAGCGGAACGTGATGGGAGTCAGCGTCCTAACTGCATGATTTGCAATGCCAAGTTGAGCAATTCTTGTCTATCACCGGAAAAACTAAGAAAACACTTCCTTAAGCTGCATTGAGATGAAAAATACAAGAACACAACGCTCGTTGAATTCAAGGTGAAGAGAGCCAGATTCGATGAAAAGGCTACTTTGCCTGTTCTCGGTTTTGTACCCATCAACAAACCAATTCTCACAGCATCGTACGAAGTTGCTTACCTGATCGCCAAGCAGGGCAAACCACTTACCATTGGTGAAACACTCGTAAAACCAGCTGTGTTGAAGATGGCGAATATCATGCTGGGAGAAAAGACTGAAGTAAAGTTATCCCAAATTCCTCTTTCAAATGGCACTATCAGCGACAGAATAGAAGACATGAGCAAATACATCTTGGCTCAAGTATTTGCAGATCTGATTTCAAGCCCGGCAAAATTCAGCTTTCAACTCGACGAGACCACAGATGTTTCTAATTTAAGCCAGCTTGCCGTATTAGTGCGCCATGTGAAAGACGTGTTAAATGAAGATTTTTTATTTTGTAAGCCTCTTACAACAACAACTAAGGCAGCCGAAGTGAAGAAACTTGTGAATAACTTCTTCAAAGACAACAGCCTTTCGTGGGATATGGTTTCTGCAGTTTGTTCGGACAGAGTTCCAGTCACGCTGGGAAGAAAGTCTGGTTTTGGTGCAGTAGTGAAAGCCGATGCACCACACATCATTGTTACGCATTGTATTCTGCACAGGCATGCGTTGGCAACAAAAACGTTGCCTCCAAAACTGGCAGAAGTATTAAAAATAGTGGACTGTGTGAACTATATGCATAGTAGTGCTCTGAGGCACCGCATCTTCAGTGAGCTGTGTAAAGAAATGGGCTCTGAATTCGAGGTACTTCTGTACCATTCTAACATTCTGTGGTTATCCCGGGGACAGGTGCTGAATCGTGTTTTTGCCGTGTGTGTGGAATTAGCCCTGTTTTTGCAAGAGCACCAACATCGTCATGCAGATTGCTTCAAAAATTGAGTTTATTCTCATTTTAGCAGCTCTAAATCATCTAATCACAAGATGCAGGGCGGTGGATTCAACATCATCGAAGCGGAGGAAAATCTGAAGGCTTTTCAAAAAAAAAGCTACCGTTATGGAAACGAAGAACAGAGAACAATAACTTCGCAAACTTTCCCCTGCTGGACGACTGTGTAAGATCGAAGATGTATCTGGAATCGGAGACATTTCTGTACCCGCGGGACTGAACCAAGCAATTGCCACGCACTTATGGGCTTGCAAAGTCTCTCGACAGATACTACCCTACAAGAGAGTCATATCCAGCATGGGTGAGACATCTGTTCACGTTTAGTATTGAGACAACAGATGTCAATAATGAATACCTCGATGAAATCTTTTAAATTTAGCAGAGCCAGGTTCAACAGCAACTGTTCAAAACAACGTTTTCAACGTTTTTGTGTCAACAAATGGTAACGTACCCTGTTATTGCTAAGAAAGCTTTGCAGATTTTCATACCGTTTGTTACAACACATCTTTGTGAGCAATCCTTTTCGAGGATGCTGGATATAAAAACGAAGAAAAGGAACAGACATTGTTGCGAAAATGACATGAGAGTGGTACTTTTGCCAAGGTGAAGCCGCGCATTTCTGAACTGGTCCCTGGAAGCCAACAGCAGAAGTCACACCGATTTGCAGCAAATATTCATTACTATATTTTTTGTGTGAATATCATGTTCTGATGATTTTGTTCTTTAAACAGTGGTGTTGTTGCACAGTTCATTTGTGTTCCACTAAAATATATACCTATGTTTTGAATTTGAAAAAATTATATTTTATTTTTCTAATTAAGAAGGGTTCGGTGAATGCGCATATGAAACTCGTGGGTTCGGTACCTCCAACAAGGTTAAGAACCACTGGTCTAGACACACGCTCTCGGTTCAATTAATAAAAATTAAAACCTTCTACTTCCACAGTTGTAAAATTTCGGATATGACTTCTTACAGTTTCACTTCTATATACTTTGATGAAACAATGAAAAATAAACGAGTAACATTTGGCTACGTCAAGTTAGTGACCCGACGATTACGGAGCTCTAGATGTCAATTGCCATCTACATGACCTATGCTGGGTCAGTTGATCACCCTGATTCCACATCGCTCAGAAATGAAAATGCCGATGTGCACCGCGAATGCAATTCAAAGCCCCTGCGTCGGTTTATATAGTACCTTATTATCGTAGGACTACTCGAGAGTTCTTAAGGTTCTGTTGCCATTTATGCGATCTAAGGACGTCTATTCGGTCAGTGATCAGATTCATAAGGATATCAAAATTAAAGAATAAAGCGTTCTCACATACGAGCATTCCATAGAGATTCTGGAGGTGATAACGAGATGGAACGCTGCACATGGACTCGTTTGTATACGCCATGCACTTCAGGCTGCGAGTGCACTGTCTCACCGAGCATAAGTTGCAGCAACAAGTGTCAGAAATTATGGAGACACCTGACATTCGAATGAAACGGATACTGTTTGAACGACACATTTTTTTGCCCTCTTGGTTGAAGTTGTGATAGAAAGATGGTGGAGTTCATTTACAATCTTACAAGTGTGTATAAGGCATCATGCAACGGAAAAGCTTGTATTTTCTATCTAGGATTATGCTGGAGGGCCCTAGAACCTAGTTATTGTGCAAAATTAATTTTCTAACAAGCAAAGTCTTTACTACTATTATTACACTTGAAGTACACTACAGTTGCTAAATAATTAAATGCCCAGGTCAGTGGAAAATTGGTGTTATAAACGTAATTACCAATTAAACTGATTTGGGTTTTTAGATAATAATTCTTTAGTGTCCATCAGAGACTAAAAAATTGCAGTGACTTAAGTTTAAGTTACTGGAGTGAGAAGTGCGTACCGGTAAAGGCACATGAAAATTTACCAGTATTGAATCTGAGTGAATGGAAAACTGTCATAACGTCCTGTTAAAAGGTCTACATTTTCACACTTATTTCACACTCGTTCCATATTTTAGCAAAACTTCCTACTACTGAACAAAGCTCAACTAGCTATTCGAAGTGAAGTTCTATTTTAAATTAGAACATGGAAATAAAAATCCCAAACATTGGCTCGCGGGATATCACATAAAAAAGTAGCTGTTTTCATGAGTGCTTAATTTCTTCCTAGTCCAACAATTTTTTGAGACCACCATGCAGCGAAAATGAAAGGGCTTTTTATCGTTAAAGATGATTATCATTGATTTAATCGAGTTATCTCGAAATTGTATGCAGCGCCAGCAATGTCAGAATGAAAATTTACCCTAATTAATATCAATCCCCAGGCATAATCCTTCAGCAATTTTTGATTATGAACATTGGATAGCAAAAATGATTGCACGATAGTGGTCAAAGAAGTTACATTCTCATATGACAAAGTATGTTACGTAAGTAAAATTACTCGGGGCCCAATCACGGCGCTAGTCACCGTAACATGAATATTGGGGTATTATGACTACAATTAAAAATATTGAGATCAAAAGAATCAATCTAAAAGCGGATTTTGAGAAATACAAAAATATTAATCTTTCAGTTACATTTCGAACGTAGTACAACAAATTTACAAATTCAAGTTAAATTTCGACGTAAAAACATATGGACAAACTCGCATTACAAACCTTTCTTACAACCCAATGTGAAGGCACTTCTATGAAGCTTCTTTTGAGGTATCATCACACGGCTGCATCTCACACTACTACCGTAAGCTTCAGTCACAGAAAATTCTTAACGGCACACAACCGAGTTTCCTCGAGCACATTCTGGCATGACCACATGAAACATCGGCTGTGTTAAAGATGCCTACTGTCATCATAGTTAAGTAACGAGCATTAGCACTCTGCAAGACACTAGACCACCTTTCTATATCAATCATGGCCAAGAATCTTGGTCATTGTTGAAAATGTGTAATGCTACACCTCTCAAATCTAGGTAAACTGTTCAGGTAAATCATTACACATGAACACGTAAGTTGTAACTAAGCTCAAATTAGAGGTTATTAACAGATTACCATCACGCTTCTTGACGTGACGTGTATACAATATACATTTTTCCAACTACACTTAACATTTCTGGCCCATAAATCATGCTTGTGGAAGTAAGAGTTATAAATAGAAGCGTTACAGCTGATCATTTATCTATCTTATCTAATAATACTTAGAATGACCGTAGTATATATATATATATATATATATATAT
>VCRD01001041.1:29439-58929 GCA_006783055.1 Trinorchestia longiramus | reverse complement strand
GCAATGAAACCAAGAATCCTGCTCATAAAATACAAGGCATACACGAAATCCCCGTAAGATTAATATCACAGACAATCGAACAAAAAATCCAATTCTTAGACACTTGTATGACATATTGTATACATGACATTTAACAGAAGACAAGTGACAGTAGTTTCTGCGAGTTCTGCAAGATTAGAGGCCTTTAACTCTTAACCTTTGATAATGTTATTCCAACCTTAAAATGCAACCTCATCCCTTCTGAAACCTCAGAGATATTGGGAAACGGCAAAATAAGTGAGCTCAAACCAGGGCTGGGGAGTCGGAGTCGAACTCGAGGAGTCAGAGTCAGAGTCGGGCCGATTTATGGACCTGAGGAGTTGGAGTAGGAATCGGCAAATTTCCACCGAGTCCGAATCTCCAAAAAAATCTAATAAGAAACATAGGCATCAGAGATAACTAAGACGGACAGACGCTAAAGGTGATAGCAATACCCCTAGCCAAAACTCGATGAGGGTTAAACCCAGATATGGGTTTACAAACCAAGTAGTAGCATCATTCGACTACAGGGTAGCGCTGCAGTCGCACTTTCACAGAGACATTTGACATGTCATTGTCAGTAGTGTCATGTCAGCATCCAGTGAGGTTGTGCAGTGTCAGAGCTCCGATAAACAGTTGGCTGGCTAAAGCAAGAGTCAACCCGCTATATTGACATTACCTGTGTTTTCATACATAACCAAGGACTACTATAACCAGGACGTGCACCGCAATGTAGCTGACTACGGTAGCGGAGGCCAGTTCACCGAGTTCAGTTAACCCCCATCTGTCACAGTACGAACATTGTCGTAGTCCGTCGCTCGGTTTGAATCGGACATTGTTGTTTGTTTCGATGTACATTGCTGCATTTCTAAGTGGATACTGTTTGTTCACAAAGTTTATTACTAATTATATGTATTAAAAATACCGAACAAGTGTGGGGTTGTGTGAACAAGTGAAATCGCTCCCAGTATCTTCAATGTGCCTGCTTCATGTCTGCCATCTCCAAAACCTGCACCTCGCCCGGCGAAAGTGGAAGACCAACAACTGAGGTATTTTCTTCAGAAGGATAAGATTAGTTCATTTGATGCTTTCAAACCTGAACGTAACCTGCAGAAGCAGTACAAGAACTTGGTTATTTCAAGATCGAAATAAAGGCGTGTGTGTTTGTTCATAAACGGCTACTTCAGTGAGTACAGCTTGTCTGTGATTGTCGAAAACAAGCCCACTTTGTGCTCCCCACTAATGCTCAGTGCGTTCAAGAACGGCATTAGTGTATCACTGTTTAAGATACCTCATCCCAACAATGGTTTGAGATCGTATACGCAGTCCGACGAAACTGTGCACTTGGCAATGAACTATGTATGACATCGCGTTTGACAAAACGATCCAAAATGTTGTCACCCTTTAAGCTCACACATCAGCCTATGTCGACACCCAGGAGTTGGTATTTTTGAGGTCTGTTGGAACTTTTATCACAGAAGCAGTTTTCCATCAATGATTATTGTTTTGCTCTTCGATCAAACACGAAGTGTAATTATGAACAGCTCAGAGAGTTTTTGGAGCAGCCATGCAAACGCAAGCTGCAGTACATCACTTCATCTATTGACAAGGGCCAGGTGCTGAGGGAAACATTTGACAATGTCCAGACACTGCAACAGAAGAATGTGTTTCTCTTTGTAGATGAAGTACAGATTCACCCAACTGTTTCAAATTCTGGTGAGTTGCTGAGTGGCATGGCCGAGAACAACCGAGACTATAAGGCCACTTCTATTCTAATCACTAGGTAATTGCAGTGCCACAGCCAAACATCCTCTTGACAACGAGCGTGTCTGGTTTCTCCTTTTTGACACAGTACATCTGCTAAACAACTGGAGCTACATCTGCTAAACAACTGCATCTGCAACAACTGGATCAGTGAGAAGGGCCAGAAGATCAGTTTTTACAATGAAACACGGCATCATTTGCAGACGTCAAGGAACTGTACGAGTCAAAGAAAGGCAGTATTCTGACGACTACTACACTCACTCAATTTGCTGTCAACCCCTCAGAGAAAGACTAGCAGAAGAATGCAGTCCTTCAGACCTCTGTCAAGAAGGCCCGGTTGGCTGACTAATCGCTGCAGTTTGGTAGGTTTTTGCTTCTATGTCTGTTTGTTTATATGCGTGAATGTTTGTATGTTTGGTTGTTTGCATTGGAAAAGGTTTAACTATAATCAACTTGTTAAGTCTAAACCTGCAGCAACTCGGCTTTCTATAAAGTGGCCACTAAGTTCATACAATAATACATGTTAAGTCCGGTTAAAATTGGTATTTCAAAGCATTACAGTGCTTTAAACCATTTAAAATTCACTGTAAACCATTCTCCTTACTATTGCTTGAAAGAAGTAATTTTTGATCAATTTGTCCGATAGAAAATGTTATGTTACTAAGAATGCAATGGCCTCCGCTACCGTAGTCAGCTACATGGTGAGGCACGTCCTGGTTATAGTAGTCCTTGTACATAACATTTGTTACAATAATATTATTCTTTTTTGAAGTACAAGTTTGGGTATTTCTCCTGTATGATAGTTATATTTGTGTTTAATGTTCAGTGAAGATGGCAAGTTGGCTACACATGGCAACTATCATTCACTGTTGAGTGACGGCCATTGACTATATTTGCAACTTTTTAACCCTTTGCCTACCAACACATTTTAACTTCGCTTGCTGTGAACACGACATTGATAGCGGTAACGAGAGTTACCGTCGGTAGGCAAAGGGTTGAAAAGTGAAGTTATTGGAAACTAGAAATGCAAAATAATCTTTTAAATGTGCTTTTATACATATTACTAATGAACTATTTTCCCCAGATTTAATACCAATTATTGACATTTAATTAAATTTTCTTGCACATTTGACCCCATCAGTATGGCTAAAAAAGCATTAACTAAATCAAGAGTATTTGAGTATTTTTCTCTTTCTGAAGATAGTAAATACTTTGTGTGTCACTGTGTGAAAAAAAAAAAGCTAATTGCTTGAAAATTGTGATTGTGAATTGTGTGAAAAGATAATGCTCCTCACAGTACAGTAAAGAAAAGTAAGAGCACATAGGGGGGTTGGCAATGACCACCCAAACGACGGTTTACAGGTGGTGACGTCATCCATGACGTGAAATTAGACTAGGCACTGATTGGTCAATTTTTTGAAACGCGGGAAGCCAGATGCCGATATGACACAAAAGAAAAACTGACGACCGGATTCGAACCAGCACCACTAGCGTAATACATCATTTTCTCAAGCCTTAGGCCATTCGGCCACGAGATCCTTCCTACATTACAACGTATAAATCATTTCAATTCTAGAACAACAAAGTGGGCCTGAGAGAATCAATGTCAAAATTAACAAGCCCGTCTAATATTGTATTCATGAACCTCATTTAATAATAATATTTATGGAACAAATACATATGACTTTTCTGTTACGTAGTTTGAAAGAAAAATAATTGAAAAATGACAGAATTCAACTTGTTGGACTGAAACTTCTTTCCGTGTTACTCGATCTATAAAATTATACACATCTCTGTAATGTGAAATTATAATTTTTTTGTTTTAATTTATCGTATTCTCATAGCGAATATCAAGACTAATGAAGTTATTTTTGCACCTTCTATTATGTATGAACTGAGTGCACTCAAAGCATCCCAGAGTATCTTATTCAATAGTATCATTGTGATAATGAAAATGGAATTTCGATGGTAGAAGCGGAGCTACAATCAAATTAAAGAGAAAAATAAGATATTCTTAATAATTTTTTTATGCTCATGAGCATTGTTTGTTTAATTCTATCTTTGCACTTTATTACATCTCGTAATTCTTATCTAAATTACATGTATTTATGTATCATAGTAGTAAATGCGCCGACCAGCATTAGACCATTGTTTCAAGATGTTTCCCATTGTTTTTTATTGCTTTGAAATCAGCATAAATTTGACAAAGTGACCGTTGGCCGGACTTGTGAGCCAATAGGGCCACTTGTGCACCATGATTGGTTGACTTGCGTGTACGTCACTGAGACGTCGCATCATTCCAAGACGTTGGAATTCCGCTAATTTACACGCGCTCCTACTAGTCTTCACTGTACTGTGATGCTCCTACAAGAGCTTCAAATTTGAAGAGACATTTAGAACGTTTCCATCCAAATATTTTAGAAAAAGTCAATGAAAAAGATCAAACTGCATCAGTTCCAAGGACTTCAGCTTCAATATCTAGTGGAACATCCAGTGAGAAGCAAACTGACTTGAGGAAATTCTCATCTTCTGACAAAATTACTGTAACCATGACTGCAGAAACATTTCGGAAGTGCATAATTGACTTGGTTGTACAAAACAGCATGCCTTTAACTCTATTCTCTCGGTCAGCATTCCAGCAGCTCAATGGCGAAATAGCTAGGAAGTTCGCTATTTCCTTGGACAGACCATAACATCAGGGAAGTTATCATCAGTGAAGTAGATACAAAAAAGAAGAATTGCAGAAAGAGATCTCTGGCCGGCACGTATTTCTGGAAACGGATGCAGCAACAAGGCACCGAGTTAATTACTTTGCAATCAATGTACGATATTGCAATAATGATGGAGACGGTGACAAGAACACTAGCTGTAAAAGATACAACGGCAAATCATGACAGCTACTTTCTCCAAGGTTTGGTTAAAGAAGTTTTGAAAGCATATAACATTAATAAAGCACAAGTTATCAGCATTGTTACTGACAACGCCTCAAACATGATAAAAACTATAGAAAAGCTGAATGAAAGTAAAGAAACAAATTGCTGATGAGGATGTTACATCTGTGGCTGAGAAAGACCAACCACATTTGGATAAAACTCTTGATGATGTCACTGAGGAAGCATCAAAACTTTGCCAAATTAAGCACATGCGATGTGCTGTTCACACACTCCAACTTGCCATAAAGGATGGTCTCAAAGAGCCTCATGCCGCGAATTTGATAGGGAAGTTGAGGCTGATTGCAGTTGCAGCAAGAACACCCAAAATTGATGCAATTGTTGAAAGATGAGTTGGTAAAGGAGCTATTCTTGACCAAGTTAGTCGTTGGGGAAGTACATAGTTGATGGTTAAAAGGTTGCTGGAATTGAGATCAGTCTTGGACGACATTGACAACCATGCACTAGCACGAACTGAAGGTCATTGGACGCAGGCAACAGAATTGGAAGAGCGCCTTCGTTCACCCTATATAACAACAACAAAATTACCAGTTGAAGATTTGACTGCAGGAGCGTTTCTATTTGAATGGAAAAATTTGATTTTCACACTCACTAAAAAAGGGGGTCTAATAGCTAAAGGAATTGTAAAATCAAAGAATAGAAGAGAACCTCACCTAACTAACAATGATAAAATGTTGGCATCAGTACTTGTTGATCCCAAAAACTGAATATTATAAGATGAAGACCAAGGCAAAAGAGCAAGAGAAAGTCTCTGCAATCTTGCAGTGAAAATGAAAGGAATACTTGGTAAACCTATAGAAAATCGTACTTCAGACACTCACAACATTGCAATTGAATCTCACTCATCATCTTCCTGTGATGGTGATACCTTTACAAAGTATCTTCAAAGACTGAAAAATGAAAAGGCCAAAAAAAGACGAATAGAAGTAGCTCAGCCAGTAAATGTTATATTATTCAAATTTAAAGAGGACTTCTACAAAGCCTTGAAAGAAATAGAGATGTATGATCGAAAGAGCAAATTATGGTTGGAGGAAACTATTCAATCCTATCCTGAAATCATCAGAGAAGCAGCTCGCACCGTGATAGCTATTCCTCCAACTCAAGTTAGTGTGGAGAGACTCTTCTCTGTTCTGAAGCTAATGAAGTCATATCTGAGAGCTCCAATGAAAGAAGATATTGCGGAAGCAATTTTATTCTTAAAAACTTACGACTGTGATTAAATTATTCTTCTTTTTTCTCCTCGTGTCTTAAGATTTAATCCTGTATTTTGTTTACACTCTACACTACGATGATTTATAACTGATTGTGCCGATACAATATCACTCTTAAAACGAATTATTGACTTAGGATTTAACCTTCAATTATGTTTACTTAATAAAGCTTTATAATTGATAGTGTTGATACAATGATTTTCTTAAAAACCTCTGGTTGTCTTATGACTTAATTCAGCATTTCGATAATATCATTAAGGTTTATAATCTATACAATAATATTATTCTCATAAACTTATTTTTTATGTCTTTGGCTATGTGACTCATGAAATATTTAGGCAAGTGTTTTGGATTACATAATTATAACTGTGTATTCTTTATGAAATTTTCATATGGTTCTACTTATGCATTTTGGTCAATATGTATGTCAAAGATGTTTTAATAAAAAGAGGAGAGCAAAAAACACTGATGAAAATTCCATTATAATGCGAACGTTTATTTTTCTCCTTTTGTTTCAGTGGTGTATGTTAGATTTTATTTTAAAGAGCTGATATGGGTGTTAGCCCGAAACGTTCGCATAATAATGAAATTTTTATCAGTGTTTTTTGTTCTCCTCTTTTTATTAAAATTGAAGAATATTCCAGAAAACGTCAAAGATGTGTAACAGGCGTTTTAGTAGCTAATAAACTTTTTTGTCAGTGTGAGTTATTTTTTCCTTTTCTATTTAAACTATAAATTTAGGATTATCAATGCCAAAACAATGCATGTATGAAAATTGTTTACTGTTACTTAATATAAACAATCAGCATTAAGCTACCTACTGTATTTTTTCCAATAAAGTTGTTTGAAAAGGCAAAAAGGCATAGCTATAGGCATAAAGTTATTTATAACTTTAAAAATAGCCTGATGATTCACTTGGCAGTGATAAAATACCATTTTGTTGATAGGTAACATAAAATAGGTATATGGTAAGAAAATCTCCAATTACTATTAACAAGTCGGAGTCGGTCTTTCAAATAACCAGGAGTCGGAGTCCGATGTTCAGAGTCCCGATTCCCCAGCCCTGGCACAAACATAAGTTACTTGACAACATGGTCCCCTCAACTACTGGGTTACTGAGACAATGGTGAATTTAGTAACACTAGGCAGAAATTATGTAAAAAATTTAGGCCTCATTAAATACAAGGATTCTCTTTATCGCTTCTTGATAAATTAATGCAAACTTTGAAATTAATGAGTGGTTTCAACTAATACTGAGCACTCCAGAACACAATCACAGGAAAGTATAGAGTTCACACTACGATGGTTACATAAAGACCTGTCTTCAACTACCTCACTGTTACGAACAGATACTAATCTGACGTTGGTATCTTCATTCCTCAAAAAGGATTTCAAAATTTATTAATAATAAAAAATTAACCTAATAAATAAAATCACTTAAAACTTTTTTGAAAATAATGGTATAAAAAATTAGACACGAAAGCTAATTTGAAACGTACAAATTTGAACCCCTCTATTCACTGATCTTTCATAAATTTATATTTTGTTCTCCCATCGTATTACAAGCAGTAATGTCCTGAATATATACACAGTCTCTTTTATAGAGATAAACTGTCACTAAAATTTATTCTCACACTTTTTTATTTTTTCATGTGGTGCATGAAAAAATATCCGTTTATTTTCAGTCAATTCCTAATTGAGCAAGCACATGCTTTTACAAAAATACACATTTTAACTTTGATAAGCAACGTGCCTGACAAAAATTTGCTTCTTTCCATTTATTTCTTTTACACATTGTAACAAAAACTGAAGCATAAATCTTCTGAAATATTTAAATCAAATTTAGTCGTGGTAGAATGTTTCAGAGAATTGCTTATTCTGTATTGTTACTTCAGAAAATTAAGCACGAAAAAGCTTTTAGTGCAGCTTACGAAGACTCACCACTAGAAACTCCCAAAGGATAGTCATTTTTGCCGAGGAATTCCTTGTGGCAAGGAAGACTCGGAGAAAACTGATGGTAAATAGCAACAATGTTTTTCTTAACTGTACTGAGCAACAAAACTGAAGAAGCAATGTCATCATGGATGAAATACAGTAGAACCTCGATTAACGAATGCATAGGATAACGAACAAATTTTCGGATAACGAACAGCAAGACAAAGAAACTACACGGCATCCCAACCTCAGTCGCGCTCGAGACGTTGCCTGTTTTTATCGTGTGGCATCCGTGTTTTTGTATTATTTTAGTGCTTTATTTACATAATATAGCCCACAAACATGTCTCCAAAGAAGGTTAAAAGAGAAAGTAATAGTGTGATGAAAAGGCAAAGGCTAAGAATTGAGATGAAAATAGAAATTATTTCTACTCATGAAAATGGAGTGCGTGTATCTGATCTCGCGGCGGAATACATATCGAAGTCAACAATGTCGATCACTTTGGAGACAGCAGAGGCAACAGATAGTGAATACGTTTTTCCCATCAACCTCATGGAGTGGGAGTTCCCCTCAAAGCAGTAACTCTATCTCTTCTTCCCCACAAAAATCACCCACTTATGCCAACATATGGCAGTCAAAAAGGTAAGTTTTTTAATGTTTAAATTATTTCTTTTATATTTTTATTCAACACTTTCTGTACTGTATTATACTGCATTTCTCATATAAAAACATACCTATGGGTTATAAGTTATTGATAGTAGCGAATCAACAGGGGATGAGAAGCAATTATTTCTATTTCCATTGGTTCTTATTGGAAAAATTGATTCGATTAGCAAACGTTTCAGTTAACAACCAGTTATCAGGAATGGATTGTGGTCGTTAACCGAGGTACTATTGTACATACTTAAGTTTTCACTCACATCCTGAAACCATTTCAAATTTCTATTTTCATCCCAAACCAACTTCAAGATATTTTTACCAGAAAATTTTATGACACACTAATCATTGGACACACTAACGCCCACTAACTTTGGTGACAGCACCACCTGAGAGTACGGAGACGCACTACAGCACCACCTGAGAGTACAGAGACGCACTATAGCACCACCTGAGAGTACAGAGACGCAGTATAACACCCCCTGAGAATACAGAGACGCACCATATCACTCACCTCAGCGACAGCATTATAGACATCTCGGAAAGGGGGAAATTTTTCCGTGAAGGCAGCTCGTCGACTGGCGTGGATGATCTTGGCGCCGGTCTTGAGGGCAGGCCCACATACGCTGCCGTACATACAGTGGTCTGGGCGGTAGTTGTACGAGCAGTCCAGCATGTACACCAACTCTGGTAACAAAACGCACACATGCAAATCTAGAAGCAATTCTGTGACAAGAATGTGGCACGTATATTCAAAGTCTGCTTGTGTACTCCATGGTGGAATGCCTTACGACAGAACCCTTAGTGCTGATTGAGCTAATTTGACGTGTATACATGGGTTTACTTAGCAAATATGAAAAAAAGATGCTTATGAGATGTTTTAATATTATAATAGCATTCAAACAGCACAAAGCCTTCATCTAATTAAGATGATAATGAAAGATAGAATTTGCGTAGTCAGAACAATTATTTACACTGATACTACAAAAGGCAAGAAACACGTAACCTCCACCTCACCAGGATGGAAATGGAAGAGGATATTGATGAGGTCCTGGTCACCCCATCTGATGTGCTGCTTGTACTGCTCCCTCAGCGGTACGACGTAGTCCTCCCACCCGAAGCGCCTCATGCGTGTCAGGTGCATCAGCATCACTCCCGAATTTACCCCTTTCATACAAGAACCATTACAGTAAATAGTTCATCAAAAAGAAAGCCAAGCTTGAGAAGATACCACCACCAAAAATACACCATCCTCTTCACAAAGCCATCATAAAGAAAAAAAGTGATACTTTTACTAGAAGTAGCCCTAATGCATTTAGGGTGAGTAACACTCACCAAAAATATCTAAGAAGGATTCAACTATCCACACTACGATTAGTGTGATAATTTGTATAGTTGGTAATCAGTGAGTACGTACATCTATTATACCACTCAATTGGCTGTAAAATTACTGAGCTTAGTTCTCGAAAAAACGCATTGGTAGGTAATCAAACATGTATTATAATATCACACTCATGTACAAACACAATTTGTTGCTGATTTACGTTTTTCTTCCCTGTCCTCACAGGTTCGTACCGGGGCGCTGGGATACTGTTTATGAACACTCATACACGAAACGAATATTTTTTTGAACACGTGGCGACCGCAGCAGGCTGGCAGCCTGAGGGTTTATGCCGCCACCAATAGCAGCCTCGCTCGCCTAAACCGTACGAATGAAAGGCCTTCTGTCGAATTGGTTGATCATTTTCCGCCTATAATAATTATTATAGTCTATAACAATTTTCATAGTTTATAATAATCATAATTATTCTGCCGAAACAGTGGACCATTGTTTCAACTGCAATGACCTGAACTGGTCGACGATCAGCCAATTATACTATTTGAAATCCTTGATAATTTGTTAGTTATCTGGTAAATTAGTAAACTATTTGCTAAAGACAATAGAACAGATTCTTTCAGCTATCGATACCAGTTGAATCGATATAACTTTGGCATCGATAGCAGTGCCTAATTAATATTTCATGTCGTCACAGGTAAGGTATCCAACAATATTCAAAATGTTCCGAAGAAAGTTTACAGTGAAGCTGACGCCTGTATTTTGTGATCGATATTTACCAATTTGCTCCTACGTTAAATGGTGGGTATCAGTCAAATGAAATGAGCAAAATAATAATAATAATAATAATAATAATCCCAAGTAGGAATCCGCTTCAACACATTCTCAGCTAAAATAAAAACATCTACATACAGTGGGGAGCAAAATAATACAACACGTTGATTAAATCGCCAGATTGCACATTTATAGACCACGTACAATTACGAAAATTGGATTATGTATAAACAATAGTATAAAAAGTTTAATAATAAATCGAAAACCCACAAATATTTATTAGAAAAAATATATGGGAACATGTATAATAAATACGTGAATAAAAGTTTACAACACATTTCAAGATATGCATACGTTAATACTTCGTTGCATAGCCCTTATTATTATTTATGGCTTTGAGACGTTTATAATAGTTCACTACCAGCCTTTTACAAGTTTCGGGCGTAATCTTATTCCATTCTTCAATGCAAATTTCTTTGAGTTCAGTGATGTTATTGGGACCTCTCTTCTGAACCTTCAATTTCAATTCCCTCCACAAGTTTTCGATCGGATTCATGTCCGGGGATTGACTTGGCCATTCTAAAATGTTCATCTTCTTCATCCTCAACCATTCCTTGTTTTCGTCTGCAGTATGCTTTGGATCGTTGTCTTGTTGGAATTTGTATTCACGTTTCAATTTTAACAACCGAGCTGAAGGTAGGAATTGATTTTCCAATATTTCACGATATTTCCTACCATTCATGGTTCCCTCCATGACGTGAAGTTTACCTACCCATGATGAGCTGAAACATCTCCACACCATGATTGAGCCACCTCCTCACTTAACAGTGGGTATAGTGCACTTTGGTTTATACTCTTCGTTTTGTTGCCTCCAAACATGGTTTGTGCTGTTTCTCCCAAATAGTTCGATTTTGGTTTCATCTGACCACAGTACTGAGTTCCAAAACCCTGCTGGCTTGTTCACATGATCGTTGGCATACTTCAGCCAACTGAAGAAGACTGGAGAAGAGGTGTCCTACGAGAGATGCGAGAGCGAAGACCTTCACGACGTAGTGCCCTGCTGATCGCATGTTTGCTGACATCGATCCCAGATGCCTTGAGATCATCCTTCAATTCTTCACGAGTAGTTTGAGGCCTCTGCACTACTATTCGGACTTATTTTCGAGCAGCACGGTCGTTAATCTTCCGTGGGCGGCCAGTTCGAGGCTTGCCGAGAGTCGTATTCCGGCATTTCCACTTCTCCACTTCCACTAGTTCCAACCGAGGCTATAGAAATACAAAGTTGTGCACTTTTCTTCCGATTGACAAACCTTCATTATGGAGCTCCACAATACGTTCGTGAATATCTTGACTGATGTCCTTATTCTTACCCACGCTTACGACCTTTCAGAACGAGCTGCTGTACCAATGACACGTTATTGGAGATGAATGCTGACGAAAGTTCGGTTGCCAAATAGTAGAATGCATTAGAACATTCAGGAATAACCCAACAATAATTTTCATGTACAACATCGAGAAAAAAATCGGGAATGTAAACTTTTGTTCACGTATTTATAATACATGTTCCTACACATTTTTTTTTAAAATATTTGTGGGTTTTAGATATATTATTAACCTTCGATGCTATTGTTTATACATATTCCAATTTTCGTAATTGTACTTGGTCTATAAATGTGCAATGTGGCGATTTAACCAACGCGTTGTATTATTTTGCCCCACTGTATATAATTGACAGTGTATCTCCATCTCTACCTCTGTGTATGTGTCCGTCCCATTACTTCGTATCTTTTACAGAAGAAAAATTATTGAAGTGAAATCAGAAAGGGTATGCATGTATTATAAGCATTGCATGATGGATACCAAAGGCACTGGATCACTATAAAATACTCAATTTTTTCTGGTATTAGCTTTCATTTCTTACACGGCCATGTTATCGGTAGATAAAATACAGAATGGAAGTTATGTATATATTGATGAAAAATAGTCACAGGTAAAACTGAAAAATGTATTTTATTTCATAGATCCTTGATTTTTTTATCACTTTTAAACCAGGGAATTTCAACGGGTACTATCTGGGTCAGGTTACCGGTAGATAAGATACAGAAAGGAAGTTCTGAATGAAATTAATAAAAAGTTTTCATTTAAAACACAATAATTCGTTGTAAATCTTTGTTGCATTCATCTTTGTAATAATTTCAAATTATCCAAATCTAAATGGTGGAATTTCCACGGGAACTGTCTAGTAGTCGAATGATTCAACGATTACGTTGGAAAAAGTTATGTGCGAACTGTGCAAAGCATTGAAATTTTACCGTACGATTGTATACATGGTTTCTACATAACATGGTTTCTACATACACTGGACACTTACTAAGTATCCGTACCGTGATTGAAAATTAGCAATTTATCCTTGAAAGCAAGGAGGCTTTTTTTGAACATACAGAAACAAGCCAATTCAGAATTTTGGAGACATTAAACAATAAACAATAACTCAGCGAGCTGGTCGTGCTTGGTGGGTGAGCTAGATAAATTCATGGTGCCAGCTATCAGCGCGACTGTAGAGGCTAAGCGATTTACCTTTGCAACACGAAGTCTGGCAGCACAAGTCATACGGATGACTTCAAAACCCTACTGTACAAACATTGTCATTTTTTTGGATGAAGAGCTAGATAAACCTAGCACATTAGATCTGGCACTCAAGCATCAGAGCTGTCGAACGTCATCCACGACAACCAGTTTAGGCGCAAACAGTGTGCATGAGAGAAGACAAGGCAAGTGTGCTTCGTTGTGGACACTCACCAAGCTTGCCGTAGTACGGGTGCTTAGCAAACCTATTGTACCATCCAGCAGCACTGTCCTGGTGCTCGGGCGTGACAGCGGCCAGCTGAGTTTTGTTCATGAGGAGGAAGTGGTGCCACACTGCCTCCAGCGGTGACACGAACACCACGTCCGTGTCTACGTACGCGATCTCAGTCGTGTCTGGCAGCAGAGTCTGAGTAGCAAGCACTTTAGTATCAGATAAATCGTGTAGCCCCTTAAGCAGAGTTCCTGCATGTGAAAAATCCAGTACAGGAAAATGCTCTTACATGAATATATAAAAATGTTTACCTTAGATTTTGCATATTCACGTTTACTACGTACTGTTCGTATATAGATATGTACGTATGTACCACGCTGTATATTACGATAGTGTACTACGTAGTGGTACAAACATGAACCGTAATGAATATTTCACATTTTCAAAGGAAAGTTTCATTAAAAATAGAAAATTCGTTACTTTCTCACATATATTTGTAAATAATTATTTGAAATAAAACAATTAAATAAAGACGTTATAGCTACATACTCAACATGTTAGCATGGAATGGAAAAAGTGGGCAGGCCCCTCACTTCCATACAAGTAAGAGAGCAGGCCTAAAAATAGCAGTACAGTTGCATAATGAAAATGATATGTACTCAATCAAAAAGAAAGATCTCATAACAATGTTGTTTGAAAATAACTACTGCAAACAATATTTTGCAAAAATTGCCAAGGTAAAATGTTAAAACATTTGCCTATAATATCTGGTACGCTTAGAGACAATAAAGTTAGTCAACTAACCTTAATTACAATAATGATGATGTTTTAATACGATATTAATAGCTTGTATCTTAAACAACAATAAAATCATTCAAATTTCAATGCTAGTAGAAATCATAATACAACTCGATATTGTTTACAAAAAAGTGTAAATATTCTGACAGTATAGAATTGCTAGCAGTCAATTACATCACAGAGAAATTCTAAACCACAACATGACTGTGTAATAATTCTCCAATCAGTTATGCAAACAAGAACAACGGCTAAATGCTAGCGTCACTTCGTAGTATAGTATATATATCATACAGCATGAAGGCAAAACTTGTCAATTTTTTCGTGAATTATCAAGCTTCTAGTCCACTTATTGATTCTCAAAATTCGAATGAGGCAACTCAATCCTTAACTGTTGAAATTTGCCTTGGATGTGGAAAAATGTGCGACGTTGACTTCAGACCGAATGTTACTTATCCGTTCACAGGGTAAGGCTACAGAAAATGATGAAACTCGGCCTCAAGCTTGAATATGTAAGATACCTTCACCGAAACAAGCGTAGTTACAGTTGATAGATGTGAAAACAACAATTTATTTCATTTAAAATAGGGTTTAGCTGCACGTTTTATTATAAAATAAAACAATGAGGTACTCAACTAAGATAAGCTAATGGTAAAAAATACATGGAATACGAGAACTAAGATTGCGAAACCTATACCTTCATAAATGCTCATGTAAAGTATTCTGCCTTAGTAATAGCATATAATTGAATACATAGATAGAACTACGAGAGTTTGGAGTTATGGTAGAGAGGGCTCAAGGGCGATTTAGTTTTGAGATGACTCATGCTCGTCAGGCGTCCTCAGCGTTACAACACTTGGCGATTACGCAGGCACATCTCTAACAGAGAACTCAAAAGGTGGACCATAAGTGATATTTTTCGTGGCACTGCAACTCAAAGACACTGTTTCATGCAATACTGCTGAAGGAATAGAGTTATGGTACACTTCCAGAAGAACAACTGAATTAGAGCTATGTAATTAAACAAAGCATTTTAAAGTCTGTGAACTTTAATCGAATCATGGTAAAACAACAAGAAAATTAAACAATAAAAAGTATGCTGATAATATAATATAATAAATATAAATTTGACAGCGGAATAAGCACGAAAATTCAAGATATTGCACACAACAAACTTTAACAAAAGATAAAAAAATATCCAGATTCCAAGACAATTCTATTCGTTATGCTATGCAGTTTACTTATGCACTTTTTAAAATTGATGTCCATGGATCTTGACTTTATTAAGAAACTCTTTTATTCACAACACTAATTAACTATATTTCCATTGCATAAAAATGCTCAAAAGTTCATGAAGTATTTGAAGTGTCTGGTTACACATATGACAAATCTTTATAAAGCAGCAGAATGACCCATTCTTACTCACACGATTAAAATTATCAATTTACAGACATGTTTTTCTGATAATAAACACTTCAAAATGTTTCAATAAAAAACTCAAAGTAGATATGTTGGCCGCCAAGGCATCATTTAATCAGAGAAAGATTCCCCTAGCTTCAAGAGACTCGAGCAGCTACTGTTGCTGTATGGTGAGTAGCCATGGTGGAGTGTGAGGGTTCAAAATTTACAATCTAAGTTTTGAAATATCTAATACTGACACAAATACATCTCAAAATTGTTAATAAAATTAGGTTATAACTTGTTGAGTCGTGGGTAAAAATTATATCTTTGATACTTCCTGCGCGATAAAACATCATCATATATTCGGAGGCCTTTTACATGATCACGGCTATCATAACGGGGAAACTCGGCGAACATTTATTAAGTCTTGCAAGGGCCCCTTCTATTGTTGCACTCTGCATCAGCTGGCAATACAAGGCATTGTTTGAATTTTGAATACATAAAACAAATAAAAGGGCAAAAAAGAGAAACATATAATGATACTAATGGAAGACATAAACATATCACGAACTCCAACGAAAAGAAAAAAGGAAATACTTTTCCTATGCATGAAAACGGAAATTGATGCTGACAAACAATGGTGCCACTCTTCTCCCCAACAATACTCTGAACACCCACTTGAGTACCGTGCTCTACAATTATATTGATCGATTAACCTTTCTTGAACCCGAAAGTTAACTGACATACTCAATTATACGTATATCGTAAAAATTGTAAAACTCGCCCATAAAATTTTCTAATCAGTTTACCACAAAGACTTCTAAGTACCAGTAGTGAGAAAGTTGATAAAATTAATAAATATAGCAAAAGAGCAAACTTGGGCTAAGATATTGTCGTACATTATGGTGCTAAGGCAAATGAGTCTCGACACCTCAACTCAAACAGCCCTGGAATGTTAATTACAGAACAAATTGAACTGACCGGCAGGAAGAGTCGCAGAGAAGCACAGTCTTTGAAGAGTGGCCTCCAGACCTTCTCCTGAACAGAGGCAGGATAGCGCACCTCCTGTAGTGAGAGGGTCACTCGCGCCTGCGTTGCTGCAGGCCAGTTGGTCCTCTAAATACAAAAATATTATAATTTGGTATAATGAAGTGAATGGACCATACAGAGAACTGAAATCAGACACAAATTCAGCTTTCATATTTAATAGCTTCGATAAAAAACATGAATTAAAATCAGACAGAAATTTACTATTTATATTTGATAGCCGTGATGAAAAAATCTGATTGAGAAGAAAAATCTGATTTTCTCAAGATTATCATCACTGCTAATAATAATCCTCATAATAATATTTCCCAAGGTTTACAATTAGAGCATACAGGACTTTCAGATTCCTGAGTAGTAGATTGAAGCTGGTGTCAAAGGCGGAAAACACCGACACCCAAACATTGCTGTTTGTGCTACGTGGCATTGAGTAAAAAGGAGACTAGAGTATATGGAAATTAACGGTATGGTATACCATAGACTTGTATTTCTGAATTAAAACACTTGTAAAAGACAATCTGAAAAATAATAAAATGTGATTGCACTCACTAAATATTATATATTGTTAAAAGTTTCAGGGACGTAAAGTTACACTTTATCAGCAAGTGTGGCAATTCAGGGCCTCAATTTTTAAGGTAGAATTAGCATAAAGCTAGAATATCATAAAATATTACTTACAAATTCATTCACATACTTCAGAACCTCAGCTTATTAATTGAAAAGTTTGACAGCCCTGTACTAATTAAAAATTAATTAATTGTATGCCACAGCAGAGTAGATAATTGGGAAAGTAAAATGTAGAAGATTTACTGGAAAAGCCAAGTGGTTGACAAGAGAGATAAAGGAGGAACGAATGAGAAGAAAGATTTTGAATAAAAACCAACACCAAATGCAAAAATTGTTTGAAAGACATAGGATTGCAGAAGTGGAATGGCAAGGTGCATGGGATGAAAACAAAGCTCAGCAAAAGAAGGTAAAAAGAATGATATATGAGGCTAGAGTGAAAAATGAGAGACAAAAAGTTGAAAATCTCAGAAACAAGGGTCCAGATGGAATTAAAGAGTGGTATAATTTCATACAAGGCAATAACAGAAGTAATGAAGTACAAATCCATGAAATAGTAGTTGATGGATGCAAAGTGAGTGATCACAGACAAATGGTGAAAGCAGTTGTGGACTTTTGGTAAGACATTGGTGGAATGAATAAACCTTTGATAGATGAAGAACCACTAACTCTTCAGATTGGGGAATATGATTTAAAAATGGAAGATGAAATTATGTGTGTGGAGATTGAAACTTTTTTAAAAAAGGTGAAAAATGGGAAGGCAAGTGCTCTGATGAAATTCCTTATGAGTTCTATAAGCATAGTGGTGGGAGTATAATTGAAATGTTGAGATGTCTGTTTGATGCGATATGGAGGAGTGATAAAGTCCCAGATGAGTGGAGTAAATGTAATATAGTTTTATTGCATAAGGGTAGACATAAGAATATAAAAGAACTAAAAAATTATAGACCTATTGCTCTGGCTGACACAGTAAGATTTTTAGTGGAATCCTAAATGAAAGGATGAAACATGTGGTAGAAGAACAAGGAGTAATGGGGGAAGAACAGAATGGTTTCAGAAGAGATAGACGTGGTGAAGACAATTTGTTTGTGGTAAGTGAAGTAATTGAAAGAAAGAGGAAGGAAAATAAAAAGGTGTATCTTGCATTTTTGGATATTGAGAAGGCGTATGAGAGAGTAGACTGTAGGAGGTTGCTAGACATGCTAGGAAAAATTGGTTTTAGTGAGAAGATAGTGAACCATCATGAAAAGTTTGTATGAGAATACATGTGCAGTATACTGGCTGTGAAATTTAGTGACAGGACAGGTGAGGAGTGTAAGGGGAGTGAAACAGGGTTGTACCCTGTCTCCCTTTCTGTTTGGCCTATATACAGAAGAATTAGCAATCCACCTGAGAATGAGTGGTTTTGGACTGAAAGTTAGAGAGGAGAAACTGAGTTCTTTGCTGTATGCTGATATTGTTGTGGATAGTGAATCAGAGCAGGAACTCCAAATGATGTTGAAGATTGTGAATGGCTACAGTAGAGATTTCAAAGTGAAATTCGGAGGAGACAAAAGTAAAGTCATGGTTATAAATGGTGATGAGACTGACAGCGATAGAGAGTGGAATATTGGAGAAGTTAAAATAGGCAGAACTAAGGAATATAAGTACCCGGGATGTATGTTGAGCGAAGATGGACGAGCAAAAGCAAAAGGTGAGAAAGTGGTAAAAGCTATGCAGTGGTGAAGAAGGCTAAGCAGTGTGGCCATATAAAGAGCAAATAAGTATGAATGTGTCAGAGGAATTCGGTACAGAGGAGTACAGTAGTAGTAGAGTTGCACTCAACTTCCAACGACCTCATCATTTATCCTACGGGACACGCCTAAGTCCCAGACAACAATTATTGTAATGTGGTTCTTTCCTTTGCTGAGTTATTTTGAAACAAAATATAAAAAGTTGAAAACATCCATGTTTGTTGGGTCATGTTTTTCTTTTTGTAAAAAAATGTTATTTATAAAAAAAACAGCATGGTTTTTTAGACGCATCTCTGGACCAGACTTCGAACTTCCCAACATGTTCTATTCTGGCAATTGAGTTCATACTATCTGTCAAAAGCCATCCTTACTAGTGAAGCATTTGTAGATGAAATTTCCAGGAGAGAGGTTTGCAGATAATGCTACTATTGAGAACCTGAAAAATGAAGACAGCAACAAACCATTTGTATAAATGCATTGAAGAGCATGAGTTCAGTGAAGACAATGAGCTGCAAAGGAGATGAAGAGAAGATGACAGCTGACTTGAGTGCAGTCTGACTCTCATTGAGTCGGTCCTTGCCACAGCACACGATGCACAACACAAGGCTGAGTGAGAAAAAAATAACCCTAAATTATTCTCCTAGTCTAGCACTCATATCAGAAAGCACTTCTCATAACTAATTTGGCGCACACTGTTTCTTCTAAAAAAAAATGCAATATCATTTTCAGTTGTTAGTAAAATATTCACAATTTTCAAGTTATACAAAAAAGGCAATTTTAACCACAATAATACAAATACAAACCTTTGCTGATTTTTCATTCTTTGCAACGATGCTTTATTGGTTGCTAGAAGAGGTGCTGCAGAGCTATTTTGAGCCAAAACAATGTGTGGATGCTGAAGAGGCTTAGGCAAGCCATGGGTAGGCCCAGGATTGAGAGATGATGTAGTGATAGTTAGAGCTTCACTTTCAATTAAGTCAATTTCCAATACTGTAGAGTAGCGACTTTGCCAGGAAGAGCCATTCAGCACCAACAGCAATATGAGTAAGAGACAAATGAGAAGGCAGAGAGCAAAACTTCTTCTAATAGATAATTTCATTGTAAAAATCTATATTGGTACTGCTGCTGCTGCAGCTGCAAATGAAAAAAATTTGAAAGAATAAGTCTAAAGAAATTAATTAACTATATTGACTTTGATAAAATGAGTGACAAATGCCATAGGCTACAAGTGAACTGTTGACTGGCTCACAATAAAATCATCCTGAATACCACATTAGCATTTTAAATAGTCTTCTTTTAACAATGAAAGAAATAATTCTTTTAGTAAAATGGATTCAGCACATTGGCAGACATATTTATTCACTATTTCTTGTATGAGACCCTGATGAATATTTTCACCATATGACTGAATATTAATTTGGCATGGGATTTGGGTAGCAACCCACGAATGGATCAAACGGCTCGTTCCTGCTGATATTTTCTATTCTATTGTTACGCCAAACGAAAGGATATACAGTAGTTCCTCGCTATATCGCGGTTCACTTTTCGCGGATTCAGTGCATCGCCGGTCTTTATGGTGAGCATATGTACATGATAAGCAGATTCGCTGATGGGTGGGAGTCAACTACGTAATCACAGCATTGTGTTCTGTATCGTGGGCTCTGATCGGCTCACGAGCATCGATCGGCGCACAAGAACACGGGCAAGATCCTAGCTCTGTGCTTCCAGTATTTTCCCTGGTTTTGCCTTATCCATTCAAACAATACGTGTGCGCTTTTCGCGTTGTGCTTGTGTTTTACGAGAAAGTTTTGCTTTACTTCAACCCAACAAAGCCGAACAAGCGTTTCTTATCTTTTAAGGATTCTGGTAGTGAGGCTGAGCGGCAAAGGAAGATGCTGACCATAGCAGATAAGGAAAACTGTTAGATATGCTGAAGAAAGAAAAAAAAGTTTCGATGCCACCATTTTGACATCAACGAATCCACTGCTCGCTACATCAAGATGGACGAGGAGAATATTAGCAAGACTGCTGCGTTGTTAGGAGAAGAAGGCTTCAGCGATATGATGCGCAAAGATGTTAATGAACTATTCGATCGTCACTTGCAACCGTTGACTGATGAAGACTTGGAAGAAATGACGAAATTAAAGAGCAAGGAAGAGAAAAAACAACAACGGTAAGCACATGATGAATTCAAAGAAACTGGTCTTACACTCGAACGCCTCGCAACGATGCATAAGATGGCCAAAGAACTCCAACAACTGTCTCAGGAGTAGGACGATGATATGGTTCGTTCGGTGCACTTCTGCAATGTTATCGACGATGCAATGACTCCTTACAAGACCATTTTCATTTTCACACAATAGAAGAAGCAGTGACAGTGACTACCTACTACCATGTTCTTCTGTCGCAAAAAGTAGCCAATTCTCCTAACACCTTCAGAAGAAGCTGCAGAAGACGCTACTACTTTGCAGATTTTCGCCTATTGCGGGTGATCCCGGAACGTAACACCCACAATAAACGAGGAATTACTGTATACTCAATCAACAGCACAAATACATCTTAAACACGGATACATACAGCACGAATGTGCTCAAATACAATGAAAATGAGTGTCAATACACCATCAACGAGCGCCAATACATACACATCGAGTGCCAATACGTATGAACCAGTGCCAATACAGAAGCAAGGACAAATAACATCCCAATTATTGTCAATATATATGTACAACGAACTAGCTCCAATACACACCTAACAAGCGTTAATAAACCAAAGATAATAGCCATCCGACTTGAGACTGAGTTTGGTTCCGACCAGCCGGTCGTCAGTCAAACCATAATAAATCACCGACAGACTACTTTAGGACATGAGGTCAGAGCTTTGCTGTATAAAGTACCTACACAGTACAGTAATAGATACATCCATTATTTCCTCCTCAGGTAATTAAAAGATTTCGTATTTCGAGCAGATCGGAAGTCCAATGGTATATGTACCAGTAACAACAAACGTAAATACAAAACGACCAATAACACACGGCAAACTTGCTATTCTGTAGAAATAGATTTGTTCATCCCTAACAGTACAAAGACACCGATACTAAGTGGCTAATATACCTAGTAATGCATTAATAATGTGGCTCATTGGGTCTAATAATTGATAGTCTAAACAGCGGCACATTGGTCTTTGCATCATATTCAGCAGTTCTGACGTTTGTGTGCGTGGACATTCGGTATAGGTGTACATTTGAGTACATTTTTTATCACTCTGGGCAAATTGTTGTTTAATAGTGTTGCGCTACCATAACACTGAACTGCTATTTCTATACATTGAGCCGCAATCTTGTTCCATTAGGCCACATCCTAAATCTACTGGGCTAGCTCCACTCTGAATTTAACGGACCATACTCTCAATTTGAAGGGCCATACACTCAATTTGAAGGACCATACTTTCAATTTGAAGGATCAGACTCTCAATTCAAGCGTCTGCATCCTTAATTTAGTTAGCCTTGCTTTCAAAATTATAAATACCGTATTTGACAGCATATAAGATACGCAAGCATACAAGACGCATCCTCATTTCAGCACGTCAGATTCAGGAAAAGGTTTTCAGTGTATTTAAGCATATATTATCGAAAACAGTCTAGCTGTATATTACACAAGCAGAAACATGGCATAGCAGAAACAATAATAACAAAACATTGGAAAGTCAGAGCACCGATCAGCTGATGTTTATAAACGCAAGTCACAGCATGTCAGATAAGATTGCTTTCAATTTTACAAATTCATTTTTAAAGCACTGGTAATAATACAATAGTCCCAGCAATAAAATAAGGATGCATGGAGTTTGAAGCAGGTAAAAGTGCTGAACGCAAGCTGGGTTAGTGAGCGTCAGAGAGAAGATTAGCCTACACCTATTGGGAGGTCTCAAACTTCACTTAAGATGTTTAAGACGCAGGGCAATTTTTTGAACCAAAATTTTGAAAAAAGTACGTTCTGTATGCCGTCGAATATGGTACTCAATATATTGCGCCATAAACTTGGTTCATTTGGGACATGCTAGCAGCCTATTTGGGACATGATAGCATCCCATTTTCAATGTGCTAGCAATGCTTTTACCAACTCTTGTCATACTTCATTTGGTAAAGCCACAAGAGATGTTACTCCAAATAATGCATTTGGTTACACTTTGGGTCCTTACAGCTGAGCTGTACAGTAACTGGGCTAAGTTGTTCCTTTAGGTGATCATATTTTTTTCTTATACAAATAATTAATAATAAACATTACTGCTTCCCTAAGACTGGATAATGCATCAATCACCAATATTGATCAAAAGCTTTCCATTTATAATCAGTTAGAGCATAAAACAAAGGGATCCACAGTTGCAATTTTGCACACTGGCTGCAAAAATAAAGCTAATTAATCAAATAAAATACCAAAACAAATTAACATAAAGACAATGGTGAATTAATAAAGTCTAATGTAAATCAGCAAATCACTAATTTTTTTCAACTGAGCATTAAACTAGATAGATGAAGTTTCCAAGTACATCTACAAAACACCAAATCAGGACATTTAAGAAATGGTAGACCAAAATTGAAAATTCATTTACTAAATTCACCAACCAACCACAAAATAATTTAATACAATTTCCTGTAATTTTCATTACCCAAACAATAAACTACTTTCTTAAACCATGCAGTGTATGTGATGTGGTAATTAAAGCATACAGTGTATCTGGTGCAGTAATTAAAGCATGGAGTGTATCTGGTGTGGTAATTAAAGCGTGCAGTGCATCTGGTGTGGTAATTAAAGTATGCAGTGTATCTGGTGTGGTAATTAAAGCATACAGTGTAGCAGGTGTGGTAATTAAAGCATGCAATGTATCTGGTGCGGTAATTAAAATATGTAGGCGATCTGGTGTGGCAAGTTAATCATGTAGTTTACATGATGTGACATTTAAATAGACCAGGCTACCACAGTTAAAACTTGACTGGCAGATTTTTTTGTGTCTGAACTGTTGACCCTAGTAAGCAAATGCACAAAGATGGAGCAATGGTGTCCACTGACCTCATCCATTAGTGCAGGCCAATTGACACAAAGTTGTAAAACCAAAAATGATGAGTACAAAATGAATTTTTAGATACCAAATTTTGATATACACCATCAGTGAGCAAAAACAAATTGATAACAAGTAAATAAAAATCAATTTTGGCACACACATGATCTATCATTGCTTTATTATTACCTCCTATTTGTGCATCATGTACTGAAATATAATATGAATTTTAAGACTGTCAATTACTATGTAGAAAATATTCAAATTTTCTTCCAAGACATTTAATTTTCTTAAATTTAATGTTTTTTCTTTAATTTAACTCATTAGACTTCCATCTATATCAATAAACGCCTAAAAAATAAAAATATACAAGTAATTAGCAATCAAAGAATGAATACATTTTTTGTGACACCCTGTGTATTTAGCCATCCTATAATAAAAATATAGACTATAATGAACTAATTGTATGCAAGAGAAAATCACTAGTGGATTAACAGAGAAATACTGTACATCAGCATATAAAAAATTGCTGGATAAGTATACTGAAATACATTTAAAATACTCCAAATGATTTGAGAGCATATTAAATTTGATTCAGATCTAACTAAAGTTGCTAATATGTGTCAAAAGAAATTTATTGCATACCAAAATAGTTTATGTATTGTCACAAAAGCTTCTTCTTCTTGTTTCACTTTTATTGGAGCTTTGGAGATGGGTTCATGCAGCTCCACACCTTCAGGGATGATTTATTGTTTTCTGAAGGCAGAAAAAGGTTACGGGTTTTTCTGGGTAGTTCTACTCGGAGATTCCGTTCACTTTTCTCAAACATTGCAATTTTCAAGAAATTTCAGATGGTTTTAATTTTCCTTATGGATGTTAAATAGTTAGCAACTATTTTAACAATTTGTTTTTGAGTTGGTTCCAGAAAGAGGCCACCTCCAAGTAAATTCTTCAAGCAGAATGGTACATTTAGTGGAGTCGAGGAATTTTTCATGGTGGTACATTCTGCAGCATAGTAAGGGCATGAGGAAAAATATGGTTGATACTTTCTTCAGCACCACAAGAGCAATAGGGATATTCCACAATGCTGAAGCGATAGAGGTGTGACCTGAGCCCCATGTGCCCGAAACGAAGACGAGCAAATGTTGTCTCAATGTTCCGGGTCTTGTGTGCAGACCACAGCCACTGCCCCGTATTATCTTGAATTTTCAGTAGAAGACGTCCCTTCCCCGTCAGTTGAATACTCCTCAACCACTCAGTCTTCCACTTTGTTTTGAATGCAGTACTGGTTAGGTTCTTAACTTCTTCATTAGAGGACGGTATTAGGGTGTGGTACCGCAGCAAATGGGAATTTTATGCTGCCTCATCTGCAGCCTCATTACCAGGGATGCCCTTATGGCCTGGAATAAACTGCAGGTAAACCCAATGGGAAGAAGCAATGTTGAACAGCTTTTCCTCTATATTGAACACTAAAAGTAGGTAATTTTTTGGCCTTGCATTCTGTATAACCTGCAAGGAGCTGAACAAGTCACTGAAAATAACATACTTTTCTTCTGGGCAATTATTCAGCAATATCCATTGAAGTGCTTCATTGATGATGATAAGTTCAAACTCCATGATGTGAATTTGAGGTCGGAGTTTGAAGTTTATGGTAGCTCCCCTGGAGAGGATTACCACTGCTGCAGATGAAGAACAGGTAGGTTCAATAATACAAGAGCCATTAGTAAATATGAGTGTAGCCAGAGTAGTTAGTGTCTATTAATTCGTGGTACATTTGGAGCACATTTTGATTGGTTAGAGAAGATACTGAGGTAAGGAGAAAATCGGTACATATATAGGTCTCCACCTTGAACCAGGGAGGGAGCGGTGAAACTAGTGGTGCTGCTTTGCAAGCCGGAATTTGCAGGTTTACATTAGTAAAAAGGGCACTTGCACGTGATGTCATGGATAGCAAAAGTGTTAAGACACTCCCTCTGCAAGAAATTGAGCTTGTAGTAGATCACCAGCCATTTCATCGGGAAGTTGCTGAAGTTTACAGTAGTACTGACACATTACTAGATCTCTGTGTATTGTCAAAAGGAAGATGTTTGCTTCTACCTCCAGTGAAGCTGCAGGAGAAGTGTTGCAGCATCCAGTGGTAAGGCAAAGGCAATGATTTTGAATGCTGTTTAGCTGAAGGAGAATTGAAGGCACAGTAGTACCATACAGTGGAGCAGCATAATCTAGTCGCTACAGATGATGGTTTTACAGAGACAAATTAGTAATTCCCAGTCAGAACCCCAATGCCTATATGATATAGATGGTAGCAGGTTGAGCAATGGTGCACAAGATTGCTTGAGGTATTCATTTGGTGATGCCAGCAAAGCTGAGGAGAGTCCAACATGACTCCAAGATACTTGAATTGTTTTGTAAGTTCCAATTGCTGTCCTCCCACTGTGATAGGAGGTGGGTTAATTCTTTTATTTGTAAAAAGCATGCACTCAGTTTTGTTGAACTTTATTTTTAGACCCCATTATTTTGACCAGTTATGAAGTGCAGTGAGCTGTTGCTGTAGGGTAATCGTTGCAATGCGAAGATTGGAATGTTGGGTATAGAAAGCAAGATCATCGGCATACTCACAGGAGCAGATCACTTCCTCCACTGGCGTATCGTACATCATAACGTTGAATAACAAAAGTGACAGCACTGCCCCCTGCAGAACACCACTCCTCATTATCCTCTCTGACAAGTCGGTACCCTCCATGAACACTTTGAAGGGTTTATCCTTCAGGTACGCTTGCAGCCATCGCAACATTGTTCCCCAAACTCTGCACTGACTCAACTTATAGAGAATTCCCATCAGCCATACTGTGTTGAATTCACTTGAGAAATCAACAAAGAGGCATAGCATAATAGTTTTGTTTACCAGTGTAGATCTTAATGCAGACTCCAGCTTTGTGACTTGATCAATTGCAGACAGTCTCTGTTGGTAGCCTCCTTGCGTTTTTCTGAAGATGTCCTGTTCTAGAAAAAACGTGAGATGGCTAACTATTAGTCTTTCCATTAGTTTTTGTATGCAGGACAGCAAGGAAATTGAACAATATGAATATCCATGGATGTTAGTGGCTTATTTGGTCTGGGTAATGGAATGATAATTGCAGGCTGCCATACTGAAGGAAGCATTCCAGACTGCAGGCCTTTGTTGTAGAGTTGGAGGAGCCATGTTTTGTAGTTGTCTGGCATGTGCTTTAAGTGTTCATTATGTATGTCATCATGGCCTGTAGCTGTACCCCTCATGGAAGTCAGTCTCCTGTTCAGTTCTTGTATATTAAATAGATCATTTATTACCAAGGGAGTATCATCATTTAATGCCATAGCGAGAGGAATCAGAGCATGCTGAGGGAAAGGTGACGGAGATGGGGATTTCAGTCTTTCTTGGAAGTGGTCAGCCAAAGCATTTGCTTTAGAAACTGAGTCAGTGATAATTGCATCGTGTGTTAGAATAGGTTGAGCTTTTTTACAGAAAGGGGTTTAAAGATTTTTTATGTGTCTCTATATTAAAGAAGCAGAAGTGTCTGCAGTGATGCCATTGCAGAGAGATCCAAGATTCCTTTTTTGCATTTTTAACCTTGTATTTGACTAGGGCCTGACAGCATTCATATGCAAATAGATTTGCTTGTGATGATTGATTAACAAGAACTATTTTTGCCTCTTGTTTTGCTTTCACTACCACAGCACATTTTGAGTTCCACCAGGACTTATTATACTTAGGACAAGTATTTTCTTTTGTTTTTTGAAAACTTTGTGGCTGGCCTGAATCAGATTATTTGTAAAGTTTGTAAATTCCTTTGAAAGATCATCCATTCCTTGGAGCTCAGGCTGTTGCAGAGCAGCTGTCCAGTTCTCCCCTGTCCCACTTCCAAATTTCCATGTTGGCCATTTTCTGAAACCTGCAGTTGATGGAGCCACTACAATACTGGTTAAAAAGGGATAGTGGTCACTTCCCATATCTTCTTCTGTTGTTAGAGCTACTGTGGGCTGAAAGTTTGCTGAGATGAAGGCCAAATCAAGTGTAGAAAATGAATTCTAGTAAACATTGTAGTAAGTGGACAAGGGGGGAAGAGTTATCAATGATATAGAAGGGTTATCCAGCAACATTTGAGCTATATTCCAACCAGTGGTGTTGGCCGGCTTTGTAGGTTCCCACATTAGATAATGAGCGTTAAAATCCCCCCCACCCCCCTACAATGTGGGCAGGTTGCAATTGCTTGATGTAGTGTATTAGCTCCTTTGTAGTTCCTATTTTGTTTGGGTTGTAAACACAGATCACGGAAAGTGATGTACTGTTTTAGAAATAAATGTTAATTCCCAACACTTCAAGACAACTGGGAAAAAATTTTGTCAGTTGAAGCTCAGTATGAAAGACATCACTCCTAACTAGTATTGCTACCCTGCCACAAGCATGCGCATCTATTCTGTGCATGTAGATTGCTGTATACCCAACAAAACATGGTTGAAAATTTGGTGAAACCTAAATCTCATACAGACACACAATGAGTGGCTTGAGGGTGTAAAGTGTAATTTTTAGGTGACTTAATTTATTGTGAACACTTCTGCAGTTCCACTGAAATATATTTAGTTCTTTTTGTGTATCCATTTTGCTGTTTTATTGGTGAATTCAGTGCCAGTAGGATTTTGTGAGGCTGCATTGTTGTTATGGAGTTTTCCAGTTGAATTTTTAGTGAGGGGTTAGTCCATCCAATGACAGGAGAAGGTGTTATATCCATGGGAGGCAAGATTTTTTAAATTTCCTCAATAGTCTTTTGGGAGATTATATTAGAGCATTGAGATTGGTCCAGGGGTTGTTGAGAATTTTTTGATGGAGCATTAGAGATTGAAGTTGAAATGTTTCTGCAGCAATTTTATGTACCATCTCTAGTGCATCCATCTGAACATCTTTTTGACTAGCAGCAGTAAATATCCTTATCAGGAGATCCAACAGCTAGTTGATGGTGACATTTATTGTGCAGGTGTATGTAGTTCATCAATGGTTTGGGTACCAATAGTCTTGGTTTTTGGTGTTTTTGGAATCTGTAGATTGCCAGAATCTGGTTGATGTCTTGACAGAGTTGTTAGTAGGCAGTACTGATTGAGGTTGAGATGTTGGTTTTGCAGTTTAAGTACTTGCTTTACTGCATCTATGTAAGATAACTTTTGTATTAGGCATGTTTTTTCCACTTCTTTTGCTTGTTTCATTTTTGGGCATCCTTCATAATTGGCTGTATGGTTACCATCACCATTGCAGCAATTTCGTCCAGTGGTTGTGTTACACTCATTGCTGGTGTGGGGGCCACTGCATACAATGCAGCAAGGAGCAGACCTGTAGAATGCAGCACTGTGCCAAAAACATTGGCATTTGTAGCACTGCCACAGTTTTCCTATATATGTATTCATCTGGTATTGTTGGTAACCTATG
>VCRD01001041.1:0-13750 GCA_006783055.1 Trinorchestia longiramus | reverse complement strand
AAATGTAGACACGCAAGTAAATGCAGACACGCAAACTTGCAGATGATGTTAATGCAGACACACAAACTTGCAGATGATGTCAATGCAGACACGCAAACTTGCAGGTCATGTCAATGCAGACACGCAAACTTGCAGATGATGTCAATGCTGACACGCTAACTTGCAGATGATGTAAATGCAGACACGCAAACTTGCAGATGATGTAAATGCAGACACGCAAGTAAATGCAGACACGCAAACTTGCAGATGATGTTAATGCAGACACACAAACTTGCAGATGATGTCAATGCAGACACGCAAACTTGCAGGTCATGTCAATGCAGACACGCAAACTTGCAGATGATGTCAATGCTGACACGTAAACTTGCAGATGATGTAAATGCAGACATGCAAACTTGCAGATGATGTAAATGCAGACACGCAAACTTGCAGATGATGTCAATGCAGACACGCAAACTTGCAGATGATGTAAATGCAGACACGCAAACAACTTTGTTCATAGGATGATACGCTTGTCGTCCTCTCATGGCTAGCCAGACCGTCCGTGAAAATTTCCAGGGTCTGACAATTAATTTTTGTGCTGCCAGAGTCTCGGTCGTGGTCAATTGACAGCGTCCTGCAGTTAATAGATCTCTTTGCAGGCTCAATCTATATCTCTGCAGATCTTTCTGCAGGTTCAGTCTCCATTCCGCAGATCTCTCTGCAGGTTCAATTTACAGATGAGTGACGAACTTACGCCATGAGTGACAAGCAGTGAAAGCCTCGTAATCTTGAGCACTTCAAATACTAATTGAATGATGACTGTTTAGGAGCCCCTGCACAGCGGTGCGTGAAATATCCTCGAGGCGTTCCATTAAAGTATATAATAAATTCATTCTGGATTGCTGCAAACCTTAAGTTTAGTGTTACATGTATGGGTGAAGACAAATAGCGGTGTGCTAAAAAAAGAAGCTTAGTGCATTAAGGCAGTTTCGATGAATTAACTAAGGCCACAAAATTGGTCTTTGAGATGTCGAGGTCTGTGGTGGAACTGCTGGAAGTCCTCGAGCTTTTATCTTGCGATCTTTTCTGATTCTCCGTTTGGATTTACGGCGAGTGTCGACGGCTACAATATTTTCTACAAATTTTTTCGAAAATCAGCAAAAATTTCCCACAATGAGGAACGTAATTAGACTAAAAATATATGAACTCTATTGATGACCCTTAAAATTTGCATTCATTCTAAGAGAAAGAGAATGATTGGAGGCAAGTATAAGCGAAGCTCAGAACTTGCGTCAAGTAAATTTTCCATTAGAAATCTTTCAAAATCTCTGACGTTCCATCAACCCTTCAAAAGAGAAATTCAGGGAGCTATTTATCTTACTTAAACACGTTTAGAGCATGAACACTAAACAGCCTCGTTACGAGGAGCAGCCCCGGCCATTAACTGACAGCTAGCAACGCTTTTCAAGCTTCCACTAATAGGAAACTGAATGGGCGAGAGTGGCAGGTACGGCCGGCAGAAGATTGCCTATGTATGGTGTATATAGGGCAAATAATCATGCATGGTCTGAGCGATGTCTGCGTAAACGATGCGAGCTGACGGCCCATTTTTGTTTATGTCGAGACGCTGAGGGAAAGACGCCCTCAGGGCTGAGGGAGAGACGCACCCATGGCTGAGGGAGAGACGCACCCATGGCTGAGGGAGAGATGCTCCCATAGCTGAGGGAGAGACGCACCCATAGCTGAGGGAGAGATGCCCCCATGGCTGAGGAAAAGACGCTCTCAGGGTTGGGGGAGACGTTCTCTAAGTTGGGGAAGAAATACACATTGGATGAAGGAAAGGCATTCTCTGGGAAGAAGACTTTAGTTTCCAGTTAGAAGCGAGGCTAAGGGACCTAAACTTGAACACAAATATTTCAGTTTAGAAACAACAATAGTTGAACTGATGTATTTATTCTCCAAAATAATCAATTTCCGCTGACTAAAGTACGCTAGATGTTCCCTTTTGGATATTTTTGACCTTCTACATTCATTATTCATTCTTTAAGCTCATCGAGGGTTACATCACACCGATGCTGAAGCTCAGAGCAAATATTTTACACAGCTTACGCCACAGCTTTAGATCATGCCCCGACACACCTAGTATCCGAGAATAAAGGAATTTAAACCACAAAATTAAGTGTCATCATCGATAGACAAGACACAACAGTTTTTTTGTTATAGTTTATTAGCATTACACTTTTGTAGCTATGTATTTCGTTACAATTTTCCTCGTGCAAAATATTTCTAGAACACCCCTCACTCACAGCACTCTTCAGCAGCGATACGTTCTGAGTAGCACAGGCACGCCGTGCCGTAAGCTGTTGGTTAATTCCAGAGTATTATTTTAATGAGTTTCAGTTTTTTAAGTTTTCTAGGCACCATGTGAATTGATAAACAGAATTTGAACATCGTTTAAACTTTGATGCGAAGTAAAACAGCAGATTTTCAACTACAGGGCTTCAACAATGTCTCGTAGCCCCACCTTAATTTTGTTTTTCTTCAACAGCTCAGACATAAGTTCTGAATAATCCACTTGATCGATCGTAAAGTGGTTCTTGAGCCAACGGATTTACTACACATGATCATTTTGCCTCGAGTTTTATAGATAAAATGAAAGTTTGACAGCTATGCACATGTGGGAAGCTGTTGAACGAATCACGCTCGGGGCACGTGGAAAAGACTGTAGTCACCAAACGCGCGGCAAAAATCTACGGCCAATGTTTTGTCCACGAGTAGTGCATTGTTCATCATTTGTATTGAGTGTGCCAGAAGTTTTTGCGCGTGCATTGCTCGCCAACATTCTCATATTTTCGCTGACTTTTGTTTACGACACTCGTTGCTGAGCCAAGTTGCCCCGACCAAATCTCTTCAGTGTGAGTCTCGGTCGTTGGAGTCTCAAAGGTGACGGAGTTTTTTCTCGACGAAGAGGTGCCGCTTCGCCTGTAGTTGATGTTCTGAGTTGCTAGACAGAATGCAAGACGGAATGCTCATTGCTCCTTTTTTTACCGTGAATACTTTGCTAGAAAATATATGTGAGTAGCATACATGGGCACCTCTACATGTTGCAGGGAAAAACAGCTAGAAAAACACATAAATGAAAATTAGTTCGACGCTTGCGATACATAATAAAGATAGTCCTCACGCTCTGTTTAGCGATGCAATCTTCGACGATATGATTGGTTGAAGGATGAAACTGGTTCTTTTATGCATTTGATGTTGATAGTACCTTCATTAAAATGTTGCAAATGAAAGGCTCTTTCTGAAAGTTATTTACTATCAGGGTAGTTCACTGGTCAATAAAGTAGTCTCCTACCAAGACGTTTCTGGTTAATAAAGTAGACTCCAACGAGGATGATTCAATAGTCAATAAAGAAGTCCCCTTATAAAAATGTTTGGCGATTTGCAGCCAAGCCTGGCATGGTTCAGGATGAGCAGCAAATTATTGCGATACTTCAACTGTAAATCGTATTCACACAATTCGAGCTTGCAAACTTTTAACATTATTCTCTTATGAAAAATTCTTTCAAACATTGAAATGATCACAGTTTGAATCCGAAGAATTTCATTTCACTGTCGTAGAAATTTTATTTCTCAGTCACATGTTAGACATAAGTGACTCTCTGGCGAACACAAAAGTTATAAGAGTTCGTCATGAAAAAAATTGGCAGCGAAAAAGTACTGTAACTTCTATAGCCTGCTGTTAAACATATGTAAGCTTCTGTGGGGAATGTGCTTGCAAAATTTATGCATTTTTGGCAATGCAACGACACACACACGCGAAAAAATTCTCATTTAAGATAAGCATCCAAAAATCAAGAAACTGAGTCCCCTAAAACGAAGGACGGTATTCTGCCAGCAGAGTATGTTCTCATGAGATGTTCTTTACTAAAGGCGCTAAAAAATAGTTTCCACATTCTAGTATGTCACAAGCTGCTCGTAAAGATCTGTGTTCTCGGCTCAAATGCAGGAATAAATTTTAAAGAGTTGGCGTTAAGAATGGAAGAGCTCGTGTTGAATGTGGTTTACCTTATTCACTTGATTTCTACGTGAGTATCATTTGAGGAGTGTAGACTCGTATAGGATAATTTTGAGCACGTCATTCAAGTGATGCCGTGGCAGTCTGACCGTATTTCAGTCAAGTTTGGAATGCAATCGTAAAATCTTTCCAGGAACTGAAAACTTCCTTTGCTTCATACTGACATAGACTGTTTATTATCTATCACTTTTTTCAGCTTAGCAGCCAAATTATCGTTTAAAGTGGCACAAATGCCACAGTTCCATCGAAGAAATACACAAATTACAAGAAGTAAAAGGCATTCATAACTTTTTGCACTGTAGCGCTATTCTCGTTCAAAATTAATAATATGAATCTCTAATCATTATTTGAGATTACATCGGCAGTACATTACAAGAAATTCTTTTATTTCTACTGACTCAAAGTAACTGAAGCTACAATGACATGCAGACTTAGGTACTTAAGTACAAGTGTTTCGATGCTAACTCACTCTCCTCGGATACGAAAGGGGTTCAGGACGATAGGAAGACCAACGGCGGTGTGTTGGCTGACTAAATACAGCAGACTAATGCTTTCAAACAAACTGAACATAATATTTCTATGCCTTGCCATCATCTCTCAATTTTTACTCACACAGGTCGACGATCAGAGCCTCTTCCTCTGCACTACTCTCCCAATTGTTTTCACAATTCACTTTTCTCAGTAACCGAGGAAGGTAGATGGAGGCAATTTAATACACATATGCACGTTGCTATGTTCGTTAACTGCTTGATGGGCTGTAAAAATTAAGCTATGAACCGTCGTCAAAATTCATTTTATTATTTCTCGAACGATTTTACGGAAAAAAATTCTCCTAAATATTTTGTGAATATCTTCTTTCAACAGCCCGTTTTTTTCTGCTGAACTTGAAAACTGAAATAGATACAACCTTTGCCAGCTAGTTAATTTTAGACTTGTATCTCTACTCGGCGTGAGACCATTGAAAAAGAAAATTAATTAGGAAGTAGAAAGTTGATTCACTCCAAGGTAACAGCTGTTCTTTTTCTTAATATGCTTCACTGGCGCGTTTAAATGAAAATAAGTTAATGCAAAGCTCATTTGTTCATATGTTTTTATTAGTCTTACAAAGCGTTGTGAAGAAGAAAGGCCCTTGCTCGGCAGCAGGCCAAGCATTCTGCAACGCCAACCTGCAGAGCTAACATTAGCAAGAGCTCGAGAAGACCAAGGCTAGACCTTCACAATGTGGTCTGTGGCTGAATTACGGGTTGCGTTATGAACACTTCCAGCCCACAGGTCCACGTCGGCCATACCTTAACAGAACTGCCCTTGCATCCATTACAGGCTGCGTTATGAACATTTCCTTCGACAGCTGAACGATTTCGTTTACAACAGTTGTATATTGTGTACCAGGAGACATCCTGCTTATTACTAGGAGGCACATCCTGCTCATTACCAGGAGGCACATCCTGCTCATTAACAGGAGGCACATCCTGCTCATTAACAGGAGGCACATCTTGCTCATTAACAGGAGGCACATCCTGCTCGTTAACAGGAGCCACATCCTGCTCATTAACAGGAGGCACATCCTGCTCATTACCAGGAGGCACATCCTGCTCATTAACAAAAGGCACATCCTGCTCATTAACAAGAGGCACATCCTGCTCATTAACAAGAGGCACATCCTGCTCATTAACAAGAGGCATATCCTGCTCATTAACAAGAGGCATATCCTGCTCATTAACAGGAACCAGGAGGCACATCCTGCTCGTTAACAGGAGACACATCCTGCTCATTTACAGGAGACACATCCTGCATCATTGCAGATTTGTGTTCATTGTCCAGTATGAGTGACTGATCTACATTTTTATGTTTTGACTAAAACCCAAAAGTCCTACTGAAAACTACACTGATTTTTAGACTTAACATTTTCCCAAATCTAACAATGAATCAAACAAAAAGCTGATAAATTAACCACCACATACAGCTTAGCAAGACTCTGTTCCCAATACGCCCACCAACTCAGAAGTAATGTTGTTTTAGGTAATCACTTCATAGTCATTTTTGTTTTTGCCCTGGCGAAGTTACGTACACCTCAAAAGTTGGCCCATAATAAAATGCATTTCTTTAACGCCTCAGTGAAATTGGAAACATTTTTAAATTCTTATCTTAATTTCTTATTCTTATTTATACACTGTGAAGTTCGTATTGTTTTTCTGTCGGGGCAAGTCCATTGGCACGTGTACAAGAATTACCTGTACGTGGCTGAGTAACATTTTGAAAGAAATGCAAGGGGAATTTACGTATTTATAAGAGTCGCTCTAAGCCCCACACATGTTCATAAAAATCATAAACGAGGACATGAACTAAACCTTATGGTTAATGGAGACCTAATTCATGGGGCTATTTTATTACATATAAACATCATTCCTATTAGGTATAATTTCATTGAATAGTAAAAAGAAAATGTTTATCTGTACTGGTAACAGATGATCAGCTGCTGTGGAACGAGCATGATAATGTCCTGAAATGTCGAAACCGAACACCTTAATGGAGGTAATTTCGCAATAAAAAATTTATGTTTCGTTAGTTCGTTGATGGTCTGTCTGAATATATTGGTAAGCTTGCATCATCATTAATAATATCGTCCCTGCACTGCCAAACATTGTGTTCAATAAGGTCAAGTTTTTCATTTTTATTGTCTTCACAATCATGAGATCAATGATTGTGAAGACTATAGATCAGACAGAATGGTGCAACTCACGCTGTTAATTTATTTCAATAACGACAGACTTAGGAACAAGAAAAATATTTTGCACACGTGCGTAGGAAAAGACTAAAATCACTCAAATCTTCAGACAGTTAGAGACTGCAGAACCCGATCAAGACTTTGGGTGTATAGTTTTAAACTTCGCGCTGTGCCGGAATGCTTCAACCAATCAGGGCGCTCCACATTTGTACAGCACTATTTTCAAGTTTTAACCAGATAGCAAAACTATTTCTCAGCGTACTTTCGGTAGTTCCTAACACTCAATAAGAAATTTTTTATTTTCATCGTTTAAGATTGACAGCGATTTTAGTACTTTAATTGCACCACAATTTACTGATTAAAGTCGTCTGCGTCACAAACGGGTACGAAAAAGGGGAAAAAACTGATAACGTGTATCTTCTTAGCTATTAATATGTCCATTTAGCAAAAAGTTGGAATTGATTCATTGTCTTTTGAGTCATCTTGAATAAGTTTAGAGCATCGTGTAGATTTTAAAGTTATACTGGACTTATATAGGATAATTACAGAATGTACCTATTCATAAATATTTTATGATGTACGATCTTTATTCTGGTAATTACTGGATGACCTATCTAATCAATGCGAGTAATTAAAAGAATAATTCGAAGATGACCTAAACCGATCGATATATCAAATTGAAGTAATTTTAAGCATTTATTATAACTAGAAAAATACTTCAAATGGGTGCAGGATGTCATATATAGGTTAACTATATTCTGTGAAATTTACGGCTATAGTACTCATTTCTTGTAAGATGTTGAAATAATGCTCATAGGATACGTAGCGTAGATCTTTGACTGTTCATAGCATCAGCTGCAGCGTGGCCATCAGTTCAGTTCCTGCGTTGGGCTGTGAGTTTATGGTAGTGCATGAGTGTGTGCAGTGTGGTAAATGTGACACTACGTCATTTAAACTTTAAATCTACTTCGTTATCATTATCAAGAAGTGGTTTTCGTACCTGAGAATAAATTTCTGTTTCTTTCATAGTGTCATAATGTTGGTCTCCATCAATCATTCGAGCAAGTCTGTAACATATTCTGGAAGGGTCCACGAGCACATTTACTGATCGTTACTTCCGATATTTACGGTAAGTGGATCAAGTCGTCTAAAGAAGGCATGTCTTACTGCGAGCATTAAGGATATTAATGACTTATTGTTGCTGTCATCGGTAAGTTGAGTGCAGGCGTAGTTTGTTGGCGCAGATTGCAATTCTGTTTGACAACGTGCAATTGTGTGTTGTCTTCAGCCTTGTGTCTGCCCGCTAGCTAGGTGGGTGCAAAACCAATGCCAATTTAATGAATTCTGGCCATGCAGCTAATTTTTATGGTTAACATCACTAAGTAATTATGATTTGCGAACTGTAAACTTGGTTATAAAATAATGCTTTAAATAATTACAACTTTAATTTGCACACCATAGTGTGACTGCCTTGTCATACTCTTATAATTTGGCTAGTCATGGAAGATTTTGAATGACTTTCATGGCTTATTTAATATGAGACAATTGAAAGGCATCTTGTAGTTCAAAGTGAAAAAAGATACAGGCCTCTGTGGTTATGTTCTTTTGCTAAGAATATTTCCTCCAGGTTTCATTACAATATCTATAGCATTTCTGCCCAATTTACTGAAGAAAGTTATGACATGGTTGATCATTTCAAGCTTTGATTCTTTTGGCATTTAAGCAACCACATGAAGGCCACCCATATGGTGCTCTGACTGTACTCTACAGACTGGGAGGAGCTGCTTGCTAATATCAATTGGAAGATTTCATGTAGAATGTAATTTAGTTGGCTCTTCAACTTAAATTAATAAACTTTAATTTAATAACTTCAACTTAATTGTGTATTTATGTATATTGAGCTCATTTTGTGTTTGATGTAATTTTTCTTCACACTTATTTTAGTGTTTGATAATCTATAATTTCTGAAGTAGATTAAAATGAATATTAAAATAACAAAAATTTCAGTGATAGTATGGAAAGACAAACTATAATTTTAAATAATATTGTAAAGGACCACTAATTAATGGAACAAAACCATGTAAATTTAACTGATGAAGTATCAAATACATTAGTATATACAGGGTGTCCATAGTCTCAACAGCACCTCTTTCACAAACACAATCCCTAAAACACAAATGCAAAATATAACTAAAAACTTCAATACATAGAATACAATGGAACAAATCTGAATAAAATATCTTGTCAATTGCATTTGTAATAAATTTTTGAAATGGTGAGGATACTTTATGGACATCCTGCATACCATGCAGAAATAGACATTAGAAGTTGACTGATCCTATCCAGGATCACTAGTATGAGGTGAAGCATCCTTTATGCCATTCATCCTAACTTTTTTGAGATTAAAAGCTTGTTGTTATTCTTGTTAAAACTTGTTTTTAAATTGTCCCTGCTGCAGTATAAAAAGATGGCATTCATTCAAATTTGCTCATTCAAACAGTGGAAGTCACAGAGGAAGGTGGATCAACTTTTTTTTTGCCAATTAGTGGGGTAAGATGATGCCTTTACAGCTTCTTTGAAATTATGCACTCAATGCTTCTCTCATTTGCAGCTCTAATTACTGTGCTTTAAAAAACAATGATATACATTTTTCTCCTAAGAACGGGTACTACACAGTACTCAGTTTCATGGTGTGAATACTATTTGGGCCATATGGATGTGAAGAATGCTTATCAAATTCCTAACATTGAAAGAGTTATTGGCTCATTTGGATGAAATTTATTCAGATAAAGAATTCAAATGAGTAGATGTAATCATGCCTCCAGAAACTGATTAACTGACTGACAATTAAAATATTAATAAGGGTACTGCAGGACTTTAATTGCATTTTAATGTTCCCATTGCCAATAAGATGGAGAAGGAAGCAAAGTGTGCTACCTGTGAAGTGTATGTTACCTCATCTAATACAAGTGCCACAAGAAACTGCTGCCTAAGAAAAAAAGCTTTATAAACCAATTTTTAGTAAGAACAAAGTTCTTGACTGGATCAAAGCTCATACACATGGGAAAAGATCACAAATATCATGAATGAGATATAATAACTAAAATTTTAAACACTACTGAAAATATTTGAATAAATATTTTCAGAAGTGTTTAACTTCATCACAGGAAGTGTCTGTTATACTATAGTATACAAAAACATGTCAGACATTTGAATAAACCTAGATGATATTAAATCTTTCATTGGAGTATTACTATTTTCTAGCTACCACGCACCATTGGAAAGACACTACTGGTTCAATGAAGAAGCTTTGGCAGTAAAAGTTGTGGAGGATGCAATGTCAAGGACAAAATTTGAAGCAATGAATGGTATTGTATATTGCTGTAACTATGAAGAAGCTGAGGTAAATCAACATGTTTTCAAAGTAAGATCAATTATTTCAGCTATGCAAAAATCATTCATGGAGTTGGACATTTTTTGAAGAACACCTTGCTGTGGATGAAATCATAGCAAACATTATAGTCATAATGCCCTGAAGCATTTCATTAGGGCCAAACTGATAAGATTTGTGTATAATCTGGGCATTACATGCTGTTTCTGGCTACTGTAAGGGTTTTTATCTTTATTATGGTAGAGCTTCTCTGGTGAAAGAATTTAATACTTTTGTCAGGTATTGTATTAAATATGCTTGATCAGTGAAAAAATAACTTGTTTTTTGGTGACTAATTCACTAGGTAGGTATTATTAGTGCATCTTTATAACACTGGCTTTCAAGCAACTGGAATTATGCCTGGAAACTGGCTGATCAAATGTACTCAGAAAAGATCAAAACAAACAAAAAAGTAAGACAGAACATTTGACTACAAATTTGACACTGAAGTTTTTTGTAAAATGGCCTGACAATATTGTTGTATTGTATTGTAACTCTGGGAACTAATTATCTGAAGTACTTCTTGTGCAATGTTAACATTGCACTCCATTTTCTTAGTAACATATTTTAAATTTTGAGAATTATTTGATTTATAATGTTGATTTTGACTAATGGTTGTCATGCGAGTTAAACAAGAAACAAGAGTATAGAACACAAGGCAATTTGACTTGATTTGACTTGATAGTGAAGATGTAAATAAGATGCCTGTTTTGGACACTCTCAAATTACAATTTTATGAGTATAGTCTTTCCTCCTGGTATATAAATAAATTGAAAGTAAAGACTTCAATTATTTTGAAATTATCTAATATAAGTGCAATACTTCGTGTGTATAAATGAGCAAGCCTTTTCAAAAGTAGACACTGCTGATTAACTATATCATGCGTTTGTCACATTCGCGTTATTTCTGTTGGAAGATTTACAGAATTGTGCTCTGAGAAGGTATGCGTTTTAGTGGTATCAATTAAAGTCGTATCAGTTCTAGGGGCATCCAAAGTTTTGTTCTTGATAATTAGTAATATTTTTGTTAATGGGAACCTCAGGACAATGTTTCTCAATTGTTTGGCTGTCATCTGTGTTGAAGCAAGTTGTTGAAGGGCTTGTAGGATTTTGTAACATGGGAAAAATATTTCAATTCAACTTCTTACTTTCTTAATTGCTTCTTAAAAAGACAAATGCTGCTTGGAACATATCAAGATTTCTATTAGAGAACCTGAATCCTTTACTAGGAGCATGACTGATCAAATTTCATTCATAAGTCAAGTGAAGTACCTTTATTGGGAATGTAGCTGTCACCTTGTTCCCGAGGGGCCGTGTTAATGCAGTTACTCTGGCCAGATCAGCTTGGTGGCTAGGCCCATCAGCCTTAGCTTTTAGTTGAATTTTATCTTGAATTGTTCAAAGCATTAGTTTTGTAACTTTGTGGTGATGCACTCTTTTGACTGCTCAATTCCAGCATGTGTGTGGGGAGGGGCAGTGTCATGCATCAGGTGTGAGCATTTTTCCATCACACAACTCCACAAGGCATGGTAGTTATGCTAGCACTCTTGTAACATGATCATCTGACAGTATTTCATCACATGTTGCCAATTTACTTGTTCCATGCATGTGCTTTTTGAGTATTCTTCAGTTTCTTTTGCTTTGTCCACAGTGTCCGAGTGACTGGAAGATTCAGAGACCACATCACTGAGCTGTGCCAGCCTTGAAAGTAAGAGTTCTCCTGTCCTGTTGCCTCCTGCAGTGTCCTCACCACTGCAGGCACTCAGTTCTCAAGAGAAAGTCCCTTTCCTTCACTTGCCATCATGGATAACTCTCACATGTATACCATTGAGGAGTGCGTCAAGCAGTTCTGCGTCAGAACAGAGACAGGTCTCACCGAAGCTCAGGTCAAGGATAATCAAGCCAAGTATGGCCCAAATGGTGAGCATTCTTCATATTCTCAACTGTCTGGAATTTAAATTATTCTATAATTTGAGGATGCATCTTACTGTGGCCTGAATTGGTGCAAAGCAAGCCAGTGTTAAAATACAGGGTAGAAATATTTTTATTTTGAAACCAGACGACCTCATTTTGTTTGTGCAGTTTTCTCCTTACATTATTGATCCACTGAGCTGTTGTTTACTGCTGTTGTTACGCCACAGTTCCCTCAGCTGCGCACTTGCAGTCCAGCGACTAATTTTGTCAATTTAGTGTAATTAGTTGATCTTAATTATCTCTGAGACTTGCTTGATTTAGTTATCTTAGAGAATGACGTCTAGGATAGTGCATGGTTGCCTCATTCACTATGGAAGGTGTGCATTTAGAGAAATTCTTATTGGCGTTTGGAGTTGGTTGTTTGAAATAGAGCGTCCTCTGCTGAGTTTAGAGAAATTTTTCAGAAAGTACTGGGTTCTTAAACCAAGGAGACAATGAGTGTCCTTCTGTGGTAGTGACGCAATAAACCATCCTACAAAACAGTACAAAGTAATAAATTCCGTTTGACTGTGGTTTGGTGTATGCTGGCGAAAATAAATCCTCATCAATGTGTTAACAACTGCAATTTTGTAGCTACGGTGATATTCTAGCATGACTTGGTACGGTGAAGTGATACGATGGAAGTTCACAGTAGCTCGACGTAGTCAGTTTAGAGGGAGACCAAAAGCATGAACATGCTGGAGATACGCCAGTGTACCCTGGCACCTGCTGCTCACCTCAACATAAAGTACTCAGGCCCTTGCCATCTCAAAGACACGATTGTTTCCCCTCACAGAACTGCCTGCCGAGGAAGGCAAGACCTTACTGCAGCTCATCCTGGAGCAGTTCGATGATCTCCTCGTGAAAATTTTGCTTCTCGCCGCCATTATCTCCTTCGTGAGTACCTTTAGAGAGTAGCTGCGTGTTGTGTCAAACAGCCTTCTCGAGTATCCATTTTTTTTAGAGTACCTATAGTTTATGAATACCCATCTTTTTCGAATACCCATCTTTTTTGAATACTCATCTTTTTTGAATACCCATCTTTTTTGAATACCCATCTTTTTTGAATACCCATCTCTTTCGAGTACCCCTTACAGAGTAACTTCTAGGCTAGTGATCATGCACCTCCTGCATCTGCTCATAATCCTGACGACCGTGCTGTGGCATCGCTGCTGCTGTGCTCACAATGCTCTTAAAAGGCACTTGCTCGGACATATGGCTCTGTATTGCTTGTATTGATCCTCGTACCCCGTGAGAACTGTGAGTGTAGTTTACGTCTATTTCAAAGCAGCCGTCACATCGTGGGTAATTTAGATATACGAATATTGCCGACAAGCAGTTTTCTTTGTCCATGATGTCACACAGTTGAAGTTGTGTGACTGAACACGCCAAAGCCCTGCACTTGTCTCCTCTACTCAAATGGAGGGCCTGGGCGACCTCTGTTGTCTGGGGCGGAAATCATTTACGTTTGCAGGGGAGAGCTAATGGAGTGGAGCATGAGGACCCGTCAGCAGCAGCAGTGGTGGTGGCCTGGCTCTCTTGCGCCTTGCTCTCCCTCTCTCTCTCTTGCGCCTTGCCCTCCC
>VCRD01001040.1:27749-176267 GCA_006783055.1 Trinorchestia longiramus | reverse complement strand
ATTGTTTTCTTATTTCTGCAGCCCGTGCAGTCTGTCAACTGTCTCGTCATTTCTGCAGCCCGTGCAGTCTGTCCATTGTTTTCTTATTTCTGCAGCCCGTGCAGTCTGTCAATTGTCTTCTTATTTCTGCAGCCCGTGCAGTCTCTCAATTGTCCTGTTATTCCTACAGTCCATGCAGTCTGTCACCTAATACTACCTAATCCTCAAATGACGGCCACTGTTGGTCTTAAAACCCTACTGCATAATCGTAACTATATTTCATGAATGCTACGAATAAAAAAAACTCGGAAACTGGCCAAAGTTATGGTTTCTTTAACCTTTTATGGCAGGGTGGTATACTAAGTAACCCACCAATTTAAATACATTTACCTCTCTATTTTACCCTCAAATCTTGTGCCTCAACGGGTTAAGAAGACAACACATGCATAAAGAAATTAGCGTCCCACATTTTTCTTCATGTTTGAACGCATTCTTGCCCCTCCTTGAATGTTTCTCTTGCCTAGAGACACGTAGCAGGCTTTTATTTCGCACATTTCAAGTCTCTGCAAACCTTGACCTTTCATAACTTGCATTCTGCAAGAGAAACGCATTCTCAAAGACAGCTTTCGAATTAAATGTTAATTATATTTCCTATTTTCTCACAAAATTCAGAATCTATTCGACGTCAGGAATATAACTGTCTAGATTGTCCAGTTAACATTCAGTCCCGTCGTATAATTAGTTCAGTTGCATCTTATCTTTAAAATAATGCGGGACTACATACATCAATTTCTTCCAGTTTTTAAACATTTCTCTCATTTGCCCGAGTAAATTAAACAGTTTGTCTACAACTCTGCTGTCGTCGTACGAAAATAATTCAGTTAGTCTAACTTTTCCGTTGATTTGGCATTAATGGATAATCAAGTACCAAGTTCGAAAACTCAGTGAAAATAAGCTTGTTAACACGCAAAATTTGGCGTCAAAAGACAGTATTTCTGATGACAGAAGGAGAGTAAGTCGGTGCATCCCGACAAAATCAAACCTTTTTTCAAGACGCTACATTTCTGCCATTGAAGCTTTGATTTAGCAATGCCCAGCAGACGTACGGCATCAATGTTGAGCATTGAAGAGAAGTCTAACTAAAAACTACACATTCCAATTTCATAAACAAACCTAGAATGAAATTTAGAAACCTAAAATAATTCAATAACTGAAAAAATCAAAAATACATTCACACTTCGTTTGTAAGAACTTTGAAAAAATTACAGAACCTAACCTGAGTGACCCACCGGTGGGTCATACCACAATGAATGTGTTAAGTGACAAAAGTGATAAGAAAAAGTCAGAACTCCCAGAAATAACGTAGCCAGTCTGTAAGTGTATTTAAACCAAGTAACCTGAGTGGATTACTACGAAAACATTGTAAAACTTAAGAAAAACATTTTTGCCTCTGCCATGAATTTAGATTAGTAAAAGAAGTAACTGTTACTTCGTATGATAGCGAGTTTGAGAAACATCTTACACCATTTAAAATAACATGTGCTCAGTGTTCTGTGGTTAACCGAGAAAAACTTGGCATCTTCATTCGCTCCTCAGTCTTCTAATGCAAGAATATCACTACAAAGCACGCTAATAATTTCTGTAATCTGCTTCTCAGATGCTTTGCAAGAACATAGTTTAAAATGAAACTAGACAACGAAGCACCGCGAAAACTGTTAACGTAGTACACGAGATGTACAATAACTATTTTATTAAGGAAACCATTCCATCGAAAGGTCACTTTTGGTGGGAATGAAGTTTTCTTGAACTAATTTCTGATGCCAAGCTCCACTCTTCATACAATGCCAATGTTGGAGGAAGGAAAATAATGAGGACATGTAAATAATGTTTGAATGTAAATAAAATAGATTAAAGGAACACAGAAAGTCAATTTTGCCGCGGCTTGCACACAAAATTTGCATAGCCCTCGATGGCCGCAAATGCCATTTCCCCATGCAACGCCCTCCCTCTGACATGGAGGGACAGCTGGGGAAGGAAAAAAAGGGAGGAGGGAAAAGGAGGGGAGGAGGGAGAAGGTGGGAAGGAGGGAAAAGGTGTGGAGGAGAGTAAGGAAGGTAAAGAAAGCTCTCATTAATGCGCTATTGATGGGTGGGCCGTTCAACATCATATCCTAATTTCTTTTCTTTCTGGAAACAATAGCAAAATCTAGGTTCTTCTCTCTGGTATCTAAACGAGTGTCGCACCACACATACGTTGCTTCATAAATAGAGCTGTCGAATGAGCAGTTAACAATTATATAACTAATAGAGACAACATGAATTAATCATAATAGGTCTTGTTGAACATTAACTGAAATAGTTCATGAAGAAGATAACACCCTCCTTTTATGCAAATCAAATTTCAGTCACTAAAACAAAAGGTCATCAGCAGTTCTCCAAAATAACCTCAATTGCGTTCTATAGTTTACACACGAAGATTCATTAACTACTCAATTGAGAGGTAATCACAGCGCGGCCCTGCAAAAAATGGCGAGGTTGTTAGCGGCCTAAGCAAAAAATGGTCCTGAGATTACAGTGCTGGTCGGACACCCAAGGATACGGATGGAAAAAATTTTTCGTTAGATTGGGATTGCGAAAAGTGAACTAGCAAACAAATATTAATGGAGTACTGTGTGCACAAATGAAATTATTTCGTGTCTTTTGAATTTTGACAGAAATGACATTCAACGCTATAGAATTAATTCAAGAATTTTCACAAAAAATATTCAATAGAAGAAAAATTATGCATAGGGAAGATTGATAACAAAAAGAAAACATAGATGCAGGAAGCGGACGCAGAAAAGGGAAAGCAGAAGCCCGAGCTATGGCCTAACTTGACCTCCTTGGTGAAGTACACAAAGAGGGCTGTCCAGAGGAGCCTCTTAGAGCTCTCACAGACTGGTGAACACGGCAAGAAAATCACATAAAAAAGACTGTAACAACGAGAGAAAATGAAACAAAAGAATTAGGAAACACGAAGTAGGAGAAGAGAGAGGAAGACACAGAACAATGACGAATACAGCAGGAAAATAGCGTAGTAAAAACGAAATAAAATGAAACAAAAGAATGAGGAAACACGAAGTCAGAGAAGATACGGGAAGATACAGAGTAATTACGAATATGGCAGGCAAATAGCGTAGCAAAAAAGAGAGAAAACTAAATAAAAGAATGAGGAAACCCAGCGTAAGAGAAGAGACAGGAAGACACAGAGCAATGACGAATACAGCAGGAAAATAGCGTAGTAAAAAGGGAGAAAATGAAGCAAAGGTAGGAGTAAGCGAAATAAGAGAATAGACGAGAAGACACAAAGCCACCAACGAATTCAAGCACAATTTAATCATTGAATGAAGGTCAATGGCGAGTACACCCCTATACAATAGTAAGAGAAGTCCTAACGTACACATGCATTGCTCACTCTAACAAGGAGATATGCGAGCTACTTATCCCAGGCAGACTTGTTCGCCACACATTGTGCGTAACAAATTTGGAAGACAAAATGAATTGCAGTAGCTCTAGAGGGTCTTCAGAATAAGTTACTGCTGCCTTCGTAAAGTTCATTTGGATAGTCAGCCTACTTGCCCGCTGATGGACGCATGAACGCACACAGTGTTCAGACACAGTACGGAAGGATTAACACGTTGCCTGCGATTGCCTAGCTGGTGCAAATCTTTACTTTGTACACACAGTCACTAGAAAGCCTTGAAAAAATTATAGAACCTAACCTGAGTGACCCACCGGCGGGTCGTATCGCACTCAACGTGTTAAGATACCGCACAGCAGGAACAAAACACCGTACAGCAGNACTGCATAGGCTGCAGAAATAAGAAAACAATGGACAGACTGCACGGGCTGCAGAAATAAGAAAACAATTGACTGACTGCACGGGTTGCAGAAATAAGAAAACAATTGACTGACTGCACGGGTTGCAGAAATGACGAGACAGTTGACAGACTGCACGGGCTGCAGAAATAAGAAAACAATTGACAGACTGCATAGGCTGCAGAAATAAGAAAACAATGGACAGACTGCACGGGCTGCAGAAATAAGAAAACAATTGACAGACTGCACGGGCTGCAGAAATAAGAAAACAATTGACAGACTGCACGGGCTGCAGAAATGACGAGACAGTTGACGGAATTGAGCTGCTCCTACGTTGTCAAACTAGTTCGAGCAAATAGCTCTGTCTGCTATTACAGGTAATCTCTAATCTCACCTGTTCGTTTGCTTTTCTGTACTTACGAGGTCACTGATAGTCTAAAGATCGCAAAATGTTGTTAGGGAACTCTATTACTCGATGCACTGGGTTGGACTAATTCTTCGTAGGATCGCAGATTAGTTTTGTATTACTGCAGTGTATCAGTCTTTAATGTAACTAAGTGGTTCATGTGAGCTAATTCCCTGAGATAACGACCAGCGCGTGTCTGTTCCAGGTCTGATCGCTGGAATTCGTCGAACAGCGAGACCGTAGAAGCTTTTTGTTCAGCACTTCAGTTGTGCATAGACACAACAACCATGTCTCGGAAGCGAGGGGACTGAAAAGACTTTCGCTATAAAATTCCTCATCTTAATGATATAAAAAGGCAAACACTAGCTCGGTGTCAGAATTTATTAAAATTTACGATACATAAATCTTGATAACAATTTTCATGAATGGCAAGACTTCATGTTCTCGTTGAAAATATCTGGAAAACTTTATCTGTCATTGTACGGATTGGATGTCGTTTTTGTCTGCAGCATTCTCGCTTTTACTGAATTTTCAGCTCCAAAAGAAAGTACACCAAGTTTCAAAAAGATGGACCTGATTTAAAATTTCTATAACCTCGAGCAGCATCTGAATGAAACGCTTATTGCATGACAGGGGAGCAGGTGGAGGGCATACAGAACATTTATAAAAGGGCTTTTGCGACTTCATAACTCACTAAACTATATTTTCAAGTTCGTGTAGTTGTCCCATGTTGGTATTGAGAAATATACTGGTTTAAATTTGCTATATTTTTGAATCTGTCTGAACAACGCGTAACGCTTGTGCTCGTGCGCCACGTTTTTGCAAAGTTGGGCTCTTAAGTTTTCGTCTTGTACGTATTTGGAGCACCTGGTGCTCTGCATCTACGCTGCTGTCAAATTACGACTTCCTGTGAGGATGAGACACACGGCAAGAAAAGATTGTTGACTGTTGAAATTAGGGACTATTCAAGTTTCTGAATTTTGGCTGCTTAGTCTGATTTATCTGAAGTAAATGGGCTATGAAGATCCGTTTTTTTGCCAGGGTCTGCGTTACAGAGAAGAATGATTTTAAAGGAAGTTATGGGACTTGCGCTCAGAATTTTCCTTGATTTAGGAGTGTAAACTGCGAGAGAATTACAAAGAACCAAGTCAGGAATTATTTAATTCCTAGATTTCATAAAATTGATGAGAATGAAGTTACCGGATTCCTATGTTCATGCTGAGGACAGAGAGGCGGATGATGGAGGTAGTAGTGTAAGTCATCCTTCAAACATACAGTAGTTTTGTAGGTGTGCAAAACTGAAGTAATGTTAACACGAGAATCAAACGCTGAAAATATCTGCAATTTTTCGTAGTAATTCAGCAAGCTTCGTCGTTTATTTGATTTATTATTCGTGAAATAACTAAGAGAGAGAATGTGCGCAATATTCCAACACTTACGAAATTGATGCATTCCCTCAAAAAACATGTAGCACCTTTTGACATATTTTAGAATTTTGTGATGGCGCTTTGAAGTTGGTGCAGCTTGTCGGTCTCATCGTAGGTTCAGGCTTCAGGTACATCCTCCATTGATGTGGTCCGTGTCACAAATAGCGCTCCCATTGTCACCCTAATGACGTACGTGTGGCGTCCATTGAACTCTCTGCCAACTTTGCAAGAAACTCATTTTCATGAATTGACCTCCACTGGTGGCTGGGCTTCACATGATCACCTCTTCCCTTCACGATCCTCGTGTCTTCTTCTTTATTTTTCTCTTCTGTCTAAACCAGGAATGCAATAAAATTATAATTTCTCTTCTCTCTGCCTTCATGAATACTTTGTGTCTTCTTTTGAGTAGGAGACTTTATTTCTAGTCATGACTTGGTTGTTGTCTCTTTATCGTCGTTATATCATTTGCACTCTTTTCTGTTTTCGTTTTAAGCATCGCATCATCTGATAATTCATAAAATTTACTTTTCAATGTTTGCTACTTTTTTGCACAGGTCCTTTTGATGGAGTGGTTAGTTTAGTTTATAATTAATGTAATTGATTTGTATAATTTTACCTCTAATTTATTTACCTATTGAATTCTTATGAAACGTTTGGACGCCAGTCACGGGTATGCAGGTCACTCATGTTAAGGTCAAGACCTAGTTTCCATTTTTATCACCAGTATGCAGTGTGGGTTCGCCTAGAAATATTTTTTTTGGCAAATCTTTAGCTCTCTGCATTTGAAAGTGTACGTATAAACTGTTCGTCACGGGTTTCCTTACTATGAAAGTAAACATTTAAAACCTTTTTATAACAACAAGAAAAAAAAGAGGATTTAATTTCGTTCTGTTTTCTGCGTCAAGATATTTTAACGGCGCTCACTTCCGATTCTTTGAAACTTTACGCAATGCGGAGTAAAATCTGAAGTCCCGAGTCTCAGACTTGACTAATACTCTCATGTCGTGGTGTTGCGCTGCTGAAATTGTGGTTACAAGTCGCTGCTTCACTCGAGAGACATCGATACTTTGTTCTGGGCCCGGTGCACTCAACTTTATGTAATAGTTTACTGACGACTAGCCCTAATGTAATAAACTGTGCATTGTTAGTTTATTAAAACTTCCGAGAGTAATAATCATCATATTTTGCAAACAGATTACCTATTTGCTGTGGGTACAGTAAAGGTTTATGCGGTGTAAATGGACTGGCGTCAGTGTTCTTGTCAACAGTTTTAAATGCATCGACAAAAAATTTGTGTCTGTTGACAAGTTTCAGTTTTATTATTATAGGTTGTTGCAGCTGAATTGGCTGTTGGGGTTAATTCGATAGTATCTGGTGTGTGCGTTAGTTCAAAGTGGGTTATTGATCTTAGATGCGTTTTTGGTGGTGGCTGATTTTAACCTCAATGAAGTTCATTGCTTGACACTAAGTTTTATATTGTAATTCGAAATATTTACGATTTCATGGAGTTATCAACAGTTACTGTTCATTAATTATACTTAGATGCACAACGATGTGACAGTTTTATTGAACAGTATATATTTTTATTTTTCACTCAATTTCAATGTAAATTTGAAATCTATACAATCAAAATTTCAATGTTGAAATAAGAGGCGAAGCCAGTGGCTTTCATGAGTGAGTTATTCCTAGAAAATTCCTATCTGGTTTTCTCATCTGTTTATTTTAAATTATGTGAGGTTGTCAGGGTGTTATTCTTGTAATTGCGTACGCAAGTTATTTCGTCTGGAAAATATTTTATGCTGATCTCTCTTCAAATAGCACATGCAACCGTCTCCTACAAATCAGCTGTCCTTTAATGCAAATCTGGTATCCATTTAATTATTTTTTTATTGCTTCTTTACTTGAACGACGCATTCGGTTCATTTTGGAAGTTGAAGTTATAATTCTGTTATCTTGTGAGCTGCTTCACCCCCCCGTGATATTTTTCCTATTTTCGGGGATGGGCCCGCGCTTCGAGCGTCTATCTCGGTATAGCTTCTGGCTGGGGGCCAAGTTCCCCTCAGCCCCCTTCATATTTGGGTGTCCTGGCGGGAAGGGCATTTGTCCTCTAATGTTCCGACCATCATGTTAAGAACTTCAGTCTTCGTTTGACTCTCCATTCTTCCTTTTGACCGTCTTTCCGTAGCGGCGAGGCAGCGTAATTCTTATAATAATAACTCCTTCAAGTATGATTTTGTCCTCATTTTGCCCAGAGTTGGAAGCAAATATGTCATTAATGCGCTGACTAGGTCAGTTGATTTTCATAAGATAGTGAGTGATAAATTTCAACTTTTGTTTCGTGTTTACGATATGCAAATTTATTATAGTTTTTTTAACGATTAATGGCATTGTTCTATGTCGGATCCATATGATATACATTTAAAATTTCCGATAAGCGTAGCTTTACCTTTATCTTTATTTTTACTGTGGATTGGCGTCTCATTCCGATCATGTTTGTTTATTTTTGACCGAGAAAATAAACCCCCCAATACCAATGATCACTCAATAGTTTTATCTTCCATTTCTCGTAGAACGGTTTGCTAAAGAGGATTGTTCTTCAGTGTTTGTTGGGGATTTAGCACTCTTCAAAAGATAGGGACGATATCATTCCATTCAATGGCTGGGATAAACAGTTTGTGGATCTCGAAAAAGTAACCTTAGGAGACTTAAAGGCACTCACTGCACAATCAACTGCGCTATTTGCAGAAGTCTGTTGTCAATTCTTTCAAATTTTTGACTTCTTAGACGTATATATTTTTCAAGAGAATGGCATCAAACAATTTTTGTTGACACTGGCTTTTCTGATGTGCACCATGCACTGTGGTCCGTTTAGGAAGGTCGCTGTAGTCGCTATGTGACTTGTGTGTTGAGTGCGATGTCTCTTCAGTAGCTAATGATTATTTGCAGTCTTGTTTATGTAATATTTTTTATGCTGTCTTATTCTTCGAGGAAAAATCGTTTCCAGGGTCGTATGTATTCATTGGTGCCTGCAACGCATAGGTATATTTGTCTGAAAACAGTTCAGTTTCTCTATTGATGTGACAAGTATTCCCTGGAATTTTTCCTCTTGATCTGAAGGGTAGCCAATTATATAGTTTGTTTTGAGAGAGAGCGCGCCTCTGGTTAGCCCTTCATTCAGACAGCATGAACAGTAGTCATGTGTGTTAGCATTTCCTTCGAGAGCTTTTTTTACTCAAGCTATCGGCACTGCACGGATTATGGAATTACTGTTTATTTCTTTCAAAGGGCATTAGCTGCTTAGGTACAAATAGATCTACTGATATTCGTCATATTTCTTTGAACCTTGTTTGAATTACAATATTTCACTCTAGCAACGCAACAAATGGTCAGTAAATTGGGCCGTGCAGGAATGCATCGGCCTCTTTACTGGCTATGCGTCACTCCGTGCGCCTTATCTCGGCCATTGGGCTCCCGCACAGAGGCTGCGATAAACCACTAACCAAATTCTCGTCGCAATATTGCCCTAAAATGAGGGGCTGGGCTTTATACTTTATGGATATATTGCGTATTTATTCTACTGGCGAAGTTTTCGTATGAATGGCCTGTGTTCAGCCGCATAAAGTTACCCGTGCTTATGAAACATTACGTAATTACAAAAGATATAACTTCCATCCTTAGGTGTCAAAGTAGTTGATGCATTGTATTTACTTCTGCTATTGGGCCGTTAGTATGGCAATTACCGATTCCAGGGTATGGACAGATTGGCGGTTATCAGTTCTTTAATCACTAATATATTTTATTCAAACGCTTGTGCGATGTTTTGTGTCGTGACCTTATCGCTTTGTTGGCTGTGGACTGCTTTGTGGCGGCAAGACTACCACAAACTCACCATGGCTGCGAATCTTTCAGTTCGGCCTTCAAGGAGAAAGAGACGAGACGAAACCCAAGACTTGATTTCAAGTAACACGCAATGTTAGCTCACAACACACAATGTTAGCTCACAACACAATGTTAGCTCACAACACAATGTTAGCTCACAACACAATGTTAGCTCACAACACACAATGTTAGCTCACAACACGCAAGGTTAGCTCACAACACGCAATGTTAGCTCACAACACATAATGCTCGCTCACAACACACAATGCTAGCTCACAACACACAATGCTAGCTCACAACACACAATGCTAGCTCACAACACACAATGCTAGCTCACAACACACAATGCTAGCTCACAACACACAATGCTAGCTCACAACACACAATGCTAGCTTACAAGATACCATGCTAGCTCACAACACATAATGCTAGCTTACAAGATACCATGCTAGCTCACAACACATAATGCTAGCTTACAAGATACCATGCTAGCTCACAACACATAATGCTAGCTTACAAGATACCATGCTAGCTCACAACACATAATGCTAGCTTACAAGATACCATGCTAGCTCATTAACATATTCACCGCTGGAGTCGACTGTAGATTCATTATTCTTACCGGAGGTGTCACATATTATTGTGTTTTTCAGAAAGATTGCAAGATCAAGCGTTGGAACATCATGTAGTGATATGTAATTATTATCTTAATGTTACACGGCACGAGATCAGTAGCAAGATAATGATTTTCAAAACAGATATAATATTTTCAGTGTTATTACGTTCAATCCAGCTTTTAAAATAGGAACTAAAAAGAAAACTTTGGACATTTCTGGACTTTATTTGACAACCTCACGATGCATTCGTTGACAAAGGTTGTGTAAAGGTTAAATTAAATTATGACATCTCCTTTTGTGAAAATTGGTTGTAGTTGACAGAAAGAAAAAATCTCTTTCTATATCGTCTGTATTGAAGGTCGGCTTGACAACTACAAATATAGTTATTGTTAATGTTTTCCTGCATAGTCCCTGCTATTTTCTAAGAAACTCGTTCTGAATCCAGTTCTTACTGGAATCAAAGGTGCGAAAATGTGAAATTAAGAATTATGCTTGAGTGTATCATGGGCTTGATTGTTGTTTAGTTCAAATTTTATCGTTTCATGATGGAAGGAATGCATGATTTCTTTTCTTTCGCTCTGCCAGCTACAGCCCTAAAGTGCATTTATGTGCCATGGGGAAATTCATCATTTCATAATGTTTACTTCAAGTTTGCTCATCGAATTTAACCTCGATTTTTTGAACGGCTTGAAAGTGCTTTCTTAACTGAATGTTTTATTTGAAATGGAATACCAGCTGAGCCTGATCACCGGTGACCACCGTTTGTCATGTTTGATGGCGTATCTGATCAGTGGACTGAGAGGCGTGTAAATATGATCGTAATAACACAGCGTGGTACGTGTTACACACGGGGACCCACACGCGGTGTACACCATGACGAACACAGTACGGGCACTACTGTACATCATGACTTGGACACAGTACGGGCACTACTGTACATCATGACTTGGGCACAGTACGGGCATTACTGTACATCATGACTTGGGCACTACTGTACATCATGACTTGGGCACAGTACGGGCATTACTGTACATGATGACTTGAGCACAGAAGTACATCCGCAGCTACAAGACTGGTCCAGCTACGGCGAGGTGTGCCCTCTAATGGCCGCCTTGACGAGCTGCTGGATGACGCAGGGTATCACTGACCTCTGCTACAGTTTATTGACCGCTGCCTACCTTCCAGTCATTCCAGCTTCTCCTCAGTGTGCATACCGCAAATACAGGCAATAATAAAAATTTACTACCTTGCCTTATCGTAGATTTTAATAATGCTCTGTTATTGTCTTGCGTGAACATCATTGTAACTAAGGGTTGAAGTTTTGAAGTTACGTTATAGTTTTTTCATTTTCATTTCTTTTTCACGCAGTCCTCCAGGGCCCCTTCGATGTACGTATCTCTTTGTCCGTACACGCGTTCGTTGAGTCTGGACTCCATCGAATGATTCTTTTGTATTGAATGCATGTGAAGAGCATTGTTGCTCCCCTAATTATGAGTTGACTGGAAGTCATTCGTTGACTGCAAACCTTGGACTGGCGTTAATCGAATTTCTCGTCACCGTGATACCACGATCTACGCTCTATGCGATACCAATTATCGTGCATTCAATGTGATTGTCTGCCCTTTCTTCTTTCCTAGTCTCTCCATGTATAGATTTGCTAATTTTCCTTTGTTCTTCATATTGGCTATTTAAATAAAGGTCATACTCTCTGTGTGTGTGACATGTATTTATTGACTTTCAGTAAATAAGTTTACTCATGTCAAAGCGTTCCTCAAGAATGTGGCCATAGCCTCTTTAGCCCTGGAGCCAATTTCTTCAATTACCACATGTTAGTTCACAGTTTTGTACAGTGCGCTTGAAATCCATTTCCAATTGAAAATTCACTCTGGCTCCCCTTCCTAGTTTCTAGGAAGGTGAATCACGTCACGTAGCTACACCAGCACGTTGTCAACTCGTCAGGTCGAGGGAAGGTATTTTGAGCTGATGCGCTGCCCTGTAACCACAGCGAGGGCACGACCAGCACCTCCCATGTTGCCACGCTGTCTGTTCTTCTTACTGCGCTTCATGCCCACTGCTCGCCGCCCCCGATCGACCGTCGCGTGCCAAGACCGCCGTGATGGCATGATAGCTTCCTCACTCGACTTGTGCTTGTACTTTTGCTCGTGCTTCGCCATCTAGAGTGACTTGGCGCTCCATTTCTTTGCTTTGCGGTTGCTCCTCGTTTATAAATCTGTCTCTCATCAGGTCCTGTTTTACTTATTCTGTTTCTCAACTTTGATTTTATTTTTGTGTAACTTTTTTGAGACCGTTTCGTTTAGGATGGATAACTGCTTCGTCTTTAATTCAAGGTAAATTATTGAAGTCTGTTGCATCTTCCATCAAATGTAGTCATTTCCTATTTCGGTTGAAACATTTACTGGCGAATGTTGTTCACAGAACTTACGTGCTTTCGAATGCGACGCTAATGCATCAAAGAGGATCTTCTCTTACCGCCTGAATTGTCTAGCCTACAGAGGATCCTACTGATATTATTTGGCGTGTAAACCATGTCTGGTTGGATTTTGTAACCTCACGTTGAGTGTTTACTACCAAAACTCCTTTCAAAGGTATACTGGTACTGTCTATCATCAATAGTTAATAGTTTTGGCATTTTCGTTCCTAATACGCTTCCATACAAGCGACTCGATGCAGAATCGGAAACAAAAGATTGATATGAATGATAGTAGTTATTGTAAGTATGTTCTTTAGTTAAAAATATCGTATGTTTCCCTTTTTTCAGTATCGCTGTTGCGGAGTGTGGTCGACGTTTATTCAAACAACCTCCGGCACGGAAGCAATCATCAAGTCGTGTTAGGGGTAAAATATCTGAACTCCAAGTATGTGATAGTTGGAGAAAAACTTATTTAAGAATACGTTTAGTAATGATTTTTGTGCGTATTTTAACACGTTTGTTGCGATGCGACCCACCGGTGGGTCACTTAGGTTAGGTTCTGTAATTTTTTCCAAGTCTTTTAGTGATTATGTGTACAAAGTAAAGTTTTACACCAATCAGGCAATCGCAACAAACGTGTTAAGGAGCTTCTTTTTTTAACTCCTAATTTACAGTTTTTAAAGATCTTTACAAAGGGTTGGAATTTATCTGTACAATAAAAGTAAAAACTACTTGTTGATTACTCTGCTTGTTTTATGGCTTGTTTTGGTTCGATCTTAGATTGTGGGTATAGTATGAAGTTCATTGAAGGAAGCCCTGATCCAAGCTGTTCAGTTCAGAGTAGAAACTTCTTTTGAAACTCGGGTCAAGAGGTGTTGAGTGGACGTCGTTGTTGCCCTTCTGATGACCCCTGCTCCAGGTGTAGGTGACATATTCAGTGTTTCTCAATGAATTACATTCTCGTTCCACGTTGTCTCCTTTTTTGGAGGGGAATTAAATAGTATTAATTTCAAGTAAAGTTAAGTGCTGCTCTTTCAAATAATATAATTGCCTATGAAATTACCAACTATTATTACTATAATTAAACGTTCAAATTCTATTGGAGTTCATTTTGAAGGGGGCGCTCATCTTGTATTAACAACATAAGTAAGTGACTGCAGATTTATTTCTGCAATTACGTTTGCGCCTTTTAGTGTAGACACATTTTACGTTAATTATTCTGTATTTTTAAAAGTTTCGTTAAAGTATGGATGCTTTTTAAATTGTAAATAGGAATTTTTATTCTTAGTATCATTTTAAATAACTGTTATTTAGCTATCCCCTTGAGTGGGTTGCGTTCATCTGTAGCATATTCTTGAATATGTTTCAGAGCGTAACATAACAAATTTTATGTTGAGCTTCAATGCCTTCACGAGTCCAGGGCTCTGAGGCAACATTTGTATGTAGTTTGTGGAGGGGAAAAATCCATTCATTATTATACTAAGGGGAGGACCTGGAATTTTATCTCTAAAAATAATTCAATACGTTACTTCTCTTACGTGAATTGTGTATTTTACCTGCACGAAAGAAATTTTAGGCCTAAAACTTATGCGTTTTAGGTGAAAGATGAGAAAAATATTTTTAAAAGTTAGTTTGCTCAAAATCCTGCTTGAAACATCAACTGTATTTTTTTGTTGTGGTAATGATGACTGGCACTTGGTAGTAGTTTTCGTTTTGTCTCCATTTCATTGAATTTTGTGCTGACGTGTTAATGTACCATTTTCAGTGGTAAATAACTTGGTAAATGACTGTCTAATTACCTTAAACTGCTACCGTACTTTGTTACTTAACTCATGACGAAGGTAGTGGAACTGCTTGTAATGTTCGAAATATGTGGTAGCAAATTGCTGCTGCATTTGCCGCGGGTGTGTTTGGCATCAGCGTCTAAGTGCTGTTAATTTCCTGCATTATGAATTACTCAGACTGCCTCACCTAAAATCATTCAGTCACAATAATATTGAGGCTGCGACATGCCCTGTAGCATGTCTGGTAAGCTTAAAAGCAGAAAGGTCACAATCTCTCAGCTTGAACTTTTTATTGGATTTTGGAGGTCTAAAGACAGCGGCTCTAGAGGTCAATGTCACGCATAATGCTAAGCGATATGTTTAAACCCTGAATGAGGCTGTGGAGTGAACTTGCCACCGCTTGCAGCGTACTTGCCACCGCTTGCAGCGTACTTGCCACCGCTTGCAGCGTACTTGCCACCGCTTGCTGCGAACTTGGCACCGCTTGCAGCGTACTTGTCACCGCTTGCAGCGAACTTGGCACCGCTTGCAGCGAACTTGGCACCGCTTGCAGCGAACTTGGCACCGCTTGCAGCGAACTTGGCACCGCTAGCAGTGAACGTGCCACCGCTTGCAGAGAACTTGCCACCGCTTGCAGAGAACTTGCCACCGCTTGCAGAGAACTTGCCACCGCTTGCAGCGAACTTGCCGCCGCTTGGAGCGGACTTGCCACCGTCGGCAGCAGAAGGTTAACCTTCGCTTTAGCTACTTGGGGCTGTCAGCTATGCTACAGTACTGTTTGCCGTGTAATTTACGTGCACCTGCACGTATTCCAAGCACCAGCTGGCGTGCATATTACCTTCACAAATGGTGGTGGCAGCAACGCTTGCAAATTCACCAGCCATGCAAGGGAATGTGAAGGTCGGCGGCTAAATTCTGCCACTGTATCCAGAACTGTGAGATTTCATTTTTTTGCGACCTGTAGCGTAGTGAAAATTGAAAATCATTAAGTGTGGATTAGTAGTGTTAATTGTTTGACTTATTGTACTCCATCTGGTACTTGGGTTTTCAAATTCTTTTTTTTGCTAAAGTGAAAATTGCTGAAGTTTGTCTGTCATTTAATTCCGCTTATATCGAGTCAAAATTTTAATCTGTTTTGTGTAAAATGCAAGTATTCTGCTATTTAAATGAAGATGCCAATAATACAATTTTGTGTTGCAATATAAAATGCTTGAATCATTCTTGTGCGCCTGCAATAAAGTTCCCAAAACTGATCATCAATGACAATTAGCAGCAGTAGTGTTCTACTGCAGTCTTGCTTCCTCGATTCCCAAATCTTTATCTCGGCGTTTGAAAGTGTGCCCGTACAATTCTTTGTGCTTGATGCCACAAATGTGTTCTCTTTGTCGGCTTCTTCCACGAGATAACTTCTTTATGAGGGGCTAAATTGTCACATTCTGCATTTGAGGTTCACGGCCCTTAAAAATACTACAGAAAATGCTCTGTATGGTAGCCCATTCCTGCTTCCCATCTCCAGAACTGGGCAATTCCTTACCACTAAAATAGACAAATTCGTCTACACTCGGCGCCTGCAATTACTTCAGGAAAATCAAAGCAAGTTGCTCATCAAATCTCCGGCCTTTAGACCCGATGATGAGCGTCCTCTTCTTCTTTGCCACCGCAATTATGACTGTGTTTGCTTGACAACGCGCTTAATTCTGGCCTTAAACTTGTCAGCGACTTGGAAAAAAGTAGTTCTTGTTCTTCTCAGTGTTAAAACTGTTATTGCATTTTTACATTAATTTTTTAACTCTTGAAATGTGTTTATTAGCCACTTGTAGAAAAAAGTCTTTGCTCTTGATGGGCATCAATGGACAATTTTTGTTCTTCTATTACCCTCAGCACGTGTGCGATGAGCCGTATTTTTTGGAAAAGTTTCATAAATTTTCTTGCTAATTCAAGCAAAAATATTGCACAGGCATTTCTTGCAAAATTATGTGGCACATACCAATAATAGTGTAAGGTTTACTGGTCAACAATTATAGTCTCGTACGCTAGTTATTTTAAGTGTTATGTGCTTGAAATATTTAGTTTGAGTTACGTGAAATATTGGAGTGTGTTCCGTTGCTGCCTGTGTGTGTAGCTACGGGGTAGTGGACTGGGACTGCACCAGGTGTTGTGGTCTGCCAGTTCTGTGGACAGTCGTCACTCTTATACGAACTGGGACGATGTGGAACCGCGTTTACCATGTTTTTGGGCTTGAGAGATCGTTCCTGTCACTGATCTTAACCCGAGAAACACCAACGAATGCGTACAGGTGTAGGCATCGGAGACTCCACGGGACTGTCAGACCCGGTCACTTTTTTCTTACGAATATAATAGAAAATATGAAATTTTTAGTTACCGATGTTATTGATGTGTTCGAGAGGAATAAGGTTAATTTAAACTATTAAAAAAATAATTTTTCTTGAAAACTGGCCTTGTAGTCTGATGGTTTATAGTTGCCAAATGATGTGCTCATTTTCGACAACTGATATCGGTTTGAATAGATCATGTTCAAATTGGATGTTCGTTGATGTGTTTAGACAACGCAACGACTAGTAGTTTTGAAATGACTTTTTAAAATTTTATAGATAACTTTGTTTTTCTTTCTATGCGCTGTACAAATGAGAAATTTTAATGAGCGCACTATTTATTGTTTTTGAAGTGATGTTAGCGAGACAAGACACTAAGATATAGCTGCGATATTATTTTTGGTACTTGCCTGCTTGTGTTCCTGAAAGCTTGCCAATGAATCTGCTCCATGTCGAACATGCCCTTCGTAAATGTTGAATCTTTGCTTGATTTCGACCTCAGATGTTCACTTGTTGCGTGTTCGTGGCGACTTCCTGCTGTGTATTGTAGCGACGCTAATCTAACGCCACGGTTGCCTGCTTTCAACTCAGGCCTTTGCTCGCTTTAACGAATTTTCCACGTACATACATGGCAGCTGACTCCGTCAGAAATAGTTTTAAATACTTACAAACAAATCATGTTTCGGTGAAGTAAGTCGTTTTTTGATTATAGTTTGCGACACGAGTGTCAATTGTATTTATGAACACAAGAGCAGCGATAAATACTCACTATTGCACGTATATTTGAGGTATTAAAGTGTCGACCGAGACACTTTAATGCTTTACGTGTTGAGATCTTGAGACTCGCAGTGGGTAGTTCATATTTGATACTTCAAGTGTACTACAGGTTACGATGCTGTTAAAGCGTACCTGTGATCACAATGATATTATAATGTTCATTATTTGAACGGAGTTTGAACTCGAAATTGTGAAGTGCAATATTAGTTTACTATTGATCGACGCTATATATGAGCATGAAGTCCTTCACGAACCTGTTCGCCCTGCTGCTCACAAAATGTTTCATAAAAGTTAACTCGTCAAAATTACCTCATCTTTATGCCTGCTCTGTTGCGTGTCTTGTTCACATGTCTCAAAGGAACGTTTTTTCCGACAATTATTTTTTATTAAATATTTTTTAAGGGGGAGTGGCGTTTAACTCAGTTGCCTGACTGATAGGTTTTAGGTATATACGTAGAAAGTATTGAGTTAAATATTATTATATAAACATAAACGCATGTATGTCTTCACATTCAGTGTTGTTGATTCTTTGGGTTCCAAAAGGGAAATATTTATTTACCGAGCTTTAGCTACTGTGGTTTTCAGATGATGTATATTGCAGAAAAGAACTTGCGATATACAAGTTCTGTATCTATAGCGTAAAGACATTTATACGATAAAATACAAGAAGGTGCTAGAATATTAATTATACCTACAGCAACAGGTCAATATGACATTATTTCCGTGCAAGCCTCAATTTGCGATCTCCTCTAAACAAGTCAAACTTTATGCGTTCCTTTGTCCGTAGAACAAGCAACGTGTCGCCCTTACGACCGAGCAGTGCACTGTTTCTCCACTTAGGCTTTATTTTATCGGCATTAGTTTCGATCCGGAGGTCATAGTGCTCGAATTCTGTCAATGGTTTCCTTAAGCGTTCCGGCGCGTCTGGAAACGCACCAGCAACTGCAACTCAACGAACTTTCTCCCAATTGTTCCACATTGCCGTTGATCGTCTAATCACAAATAACGTGAACTCTGTAATTTTTGAAGTAATTAATAAAAAAAGTATATTCTTTCTGACGAAATATATACGAATCTGAAAATGAGCTTCAACTGCATTTCATTCAGTTCAAGCTAGTTGTTTGTAGTAAAACTGGACAATTTTTAAGCCGGAAAAATAAAAGTATATAGCTAGTTGACAGCTTTGTAGCCATGTTAATGCATCTTATTGAACTGTTTAGATTGCTTCTCAGTTGTTATTTGCTTACATTTGAAGTTTGTCATTTCTAAGTGGGAAATTTTTTAGCCACGCAAATCATTTTCTTATGATAGTTGATTTTTATTTAGTTAAGTCGATTACTTGTTTGCCAAGTCGATTTCTATCCAATCAAATCGATCATGGCTAAGTCGAGCTTTATCCAGTCTAGTCGATTACTTGTTTGCCAAATAGGTTTTTATTCAGTCAAGTTAATCACTTCTGAGCTAAATCGGTCACTTCCTTGTCCACATTTCTTTTAGATACGCCGGGATCAGAACTACCGACAGAATTCCTGTCTTGTATGTGTGTTGCGCATCCTTGAGTAATAGAATCATTGTGACTGTCGATCTTTTCCTTTGGCAAGTCAAAAAACACACACAATGCGTCCTGGTGTTTCCCCAACTGTCAAAATACGAATTTTAAGCCTGCAACTGTGATTCATGGAGGAATTTGTGTCTACACAGATGGAAAGATAATCTTTCGAGTTCGTCCGTCTTGACCATGCGAGTCTGGGAACATTCTCAGAACCTCACACTGAAGTGATACTGAACGACGCCGGCGCAGTCATGAACGCCAATGAAAAAACAGTGCTGCCACTGCACGTAGAGCAGACAAGGTTCCTAGCCGGGTTGCTTACTTCTAGCTCAATCGGTCACTTCTAGGCATAACTGATCACTTCGAGGGCTAGTTCATCATTTACTCTTGCTAAGTCGGTCACCTGCCAGCGTAGGCAGTCACTTCCCTGTCAAGTCTGTCGCTTTCTAGCCAACATGATCACTTTCTGGACTATCCGATCATTTTCCAGCTGAGTAGTACGCATGCAACTCCAATGCTGTTGGATTTGAAGCGTTCCGAACTGAACATCTATGTGTTTATCTTCAGCTTCTAGGTACTACGGCCAATGGTTTGAGGCTCAAGAGTTTTTCTAAAAAGTTCAAATAAAATACATGTCAAGTGAAGGATCTAATGATCTTAACTAAGCTACCATCAGGCGTTAGGAGTCTGATGGTGTTATTGCCCCAATTGATGATCAGGTGTCATATTCATAAGTAAACTCCACTGAAAGACTAAGTGTTTGTGCACGTGTGTGATCCTAAAGTCTTGGTATTATACTGACAGAACATCTACTGAACAATGCAAAATGCTGAAGAAATGAGCAGAACTTTGTGTACGCAGCACAGGCATGACATGGACAAAGTTTACGTGCACGAGGAACAGGACTTCGCCTGCAGGTGTACGCGTCGCCTTGAGAAACAAAAAATAGTTTTCTTAGACCAACAGTCAATTACTAACTGTATGTGTCTGGAGCAATTTGATTAGAATTCTTTCAAGGGAAAATCGGATTTCATCCGTGCTCGCTTGTGAGAAATGGCTTTCAATCAGAAGGGAAAACGTAAAGGCTTCTATGAAGAAGAGTAGAGATAAATTTGGAGGTTAATTTTTTTTAAATACCGAATGATATTATTTAAGACAGTAATTGAGTCTATAGGTATCACACATATTAATATTTTTACTCAAGTCCTTGATGCAGAGAGAATTGACGTGCTGTCATATGGTGAGGTGAGTGGAGCAACGTATGAAGCACATAATTATAACCTCTTTTCTGGAGCCGGGAGTATCTATGGATGCAAAATAACCACCAAGTGCAATAACAGTAAGTTCTATGCATAACTCTGAGAATCGCTGATCATGAATTACACAAAATATGAGGTGAGAGTTCATTAGAACTGTGGCACACAGGACAAGTGCCAGGAGCAGCAATGCCCGTGTGGGTCGTGCCTTCCTTATGCGGCTTGTGACGCGTGCGGTGCCCGGGCTTTCACTGCCCCTCTCAAGGTCGCTTTCTACTGCTGCTTTCGAGCGACCTAAGCGCTCGAGTAGCATCTTGCACAACTGCTCTGTAAATGCCAAACTTTCACAGAAGGCTTCTCTTCGCTCGAAACTGCACCATTGTGATGACAACTTCTAATAACCTCCTTTCCAAAGCTCGTGCTCCGTAATTGGTGATCCAGATCTAACATATGAAACTGGGTGAGCTAGTGGTTGCTATTGTTAAATGTGTGTTGGTGAACCAAGGCCTAATAAATAGAGAACTTGTTGAAGACACACAAGGGCCTTCTGGCTATACAGGGAAACCTGTTTGTCTTATCGTAATTTTTTCTATATTACGTTTTCTTATCGTCGTTTACGTTTTCGTTTCTTAAAATCGAATAATTTCTCTTTATTTGTGGCATGAACTGAAATATATTTCATAATAAAACTTTTCATTAAGAATTTCCGACTCTAAAAAACTAGTGTATTGAAATTTGAAGCTTCAAATATTTAAACGATTCTTTAGATTTATGTACCAAAAGTCTAGCTAGGAATTATTCTAATTGCATTTCATATTATGTCCGGTACAGGCATACTTTTTCTTGTTATTGCCATGTTCCTTTATTGTTGCGAGAAATTGAAGAAGAAATTCAAGAATCATATAGCTTGACCGTTTACATCGGTAGATGTTCTCATAACTGAGCTGCCCCTCATCTGCTTCGAATTGCTATTTATCAGGCGTGCAGACTTCTGAGGGGCGTGCAGACTTCTGAGTGGCGTACAGACTTCTGAGTGGCGTACAGACTTCTGAGGGGCGTGCAGACTTCTGAGGGGCTTACAGACTTCTGAAGGGTTTACAGACTTCTGAGGGGCGTACAGACTTTTGAGGGGCGTGCAGACTTGTGAGGGGCGCACAGACTTTTGAGGGGCGTGCAGACTTTTGAGGGGCGTACAAACTTCTGAGGGAGTATCACTGTAGGTTTTGATGGAACCCTTGCTGATAATAACAAAATTATATGTAGGTTTCATATCTTTTTCATTAGAATAGGAGCAATAACGATCCAAGTGCAACGTGTACTCGCTATCGCTTGACTTGTGTGTCGAGTTTTTTGCTGTTTTAACTTCAGCAGTAATGATGCTAATAGAATCTAGTTCAAGTCCTAAACTAACTAGAAATCTTGTACCAGCCCTAAACTCTATTACGATAGAGAAATAGTTCAAGTTTCAATTGAGAAATTCAAACCTGAATGAGCGCGATTGAATCACCGATGTCACGACGACTCGCCTCCCATTTCATCCCTCACGCGATGAACGGAGTTTTTAATTTATTTCTATCGCCTTGAAGATGTTTTCTAGGGCGCTGATTCAGCTTATAAATGCCCTCAATTTAGTGAAAATGTGGCAACTTTATCGCTTTGTTGACATCAATTTCGTTTGTTGTCGCCCTCTTTAAATTACAATGTCACTTGTGTGACTACTTGTGAACCTGATTAGATAATTCATGGAGTCCATTACTGTTGTGAATGAAGCATATGTTTACTTCCCTGGCATGCTCAACGGGCCAAAGCCCGATATAATTACCTATTTCTGTCTTCACAGTTTAGCTTTCAAGCGCAGGTAGTCGTCTAAAAACATAATTTAGTTCATAACCTTGAATAATTTTCAAATTATTTGTGTGATAAAAAACGATAAAATGTAACTATGTTCGCAAACCATACAAACGTGTAATGGGTCGTTGAGTATTTGTCTTGACCACAACTTGACACGAGAGGTGGGTCGATTAACTTGCGTGTCGTACATTTGACTGGCAGGTTGATATTTGTATAGCATACATGCAGTGTTCATTAACTATGATTTCAAACACCCGGAAGTAAATGTTCGATTTCACGTGCGGTGTTGGTTTACTTTTGCACAAAGTTTGGTTTCAGAAAAATTGAAACTCGCCATTATTCCCTATTTTTATTAGTTATTTTTAGAGTTATTATTTCTTTATTGCATTTATTCATTTTTTCTTGCCCTATATTCATGTTGCTATTATACATTTTTTCACGAGTTACTCTTCTTTGCCATTCTTTGATCTGTCGAATGGCTTATCTAATGCACCTAAAGTCTTATCTGCGTTTTATTTTAACTTTTCAACTCACTGACTAGTGGTGCAGGGCAATAATGCACGTATGCCTTTAAGCTGAGACAAGCGTGTGTGTGTGTGACTGATGTGAAGTGTTCGAGCGCTTCTTTCTTCCTACGCCGATTGCGTCTGTTGAGGTCTGTTCGTTATGAGGTGTTCTTGACAGATGCATCGGGATGATATCGATGCAGCCACGCACGTTTGAGTTTACCGGAACAGATTGCAAGATTTTCCGTTCATCTGAACTTATTTGCACGTTCAGTCATGCCACTTGGGTCATGACGTGCTGTACCGTCATTTCCTCGTCGCTCTGAACCTTTCTCTTCCCCACCTGTGCTTTTTACCTCGTGTGGTCGTGAAAGCGAGCTGGCGTTCTGGACAGGGTGCTGCACAGCATCCAAGGTCGGACAACTAATGCTACACTATTAAGAAGAGTATAAATGGGGCCCTGGTGTAAAATTGGGCTACAGGTTCGCACCATGAGGACGTACAGCCGCGCTAAACTGAAGAGAATGTATGTGTTGCATAATTCATTGTTTGCGATAAAAAATCTACTTGTGATAGAGAAGAAATACTGCGTGTGCTTGAGACGTAGTGTATGAACTCAAAGGGCTTGCTATTATAATTTCATTTTATTAGGTTGCTAATGAAGATTCCTCAGCATCATTGCTTTCACAGAAAAGTTTTAGGACCCGATTTTTTTATGTTTTCCAACGAACAAATTGTGCAAGTGACCGCTAAGTTCATGGGCTCGATTTTTTTAATGTTCAAGTGAAGCACCGCATCATGAGTTCATGCTCATAAATAGCTGTGATAAAATTACTATGGCGTACACGTTGTAAGCCTAGTAATACTGCATGGGGTTTTGCATTGCGACTCCCTCTGTCTCGTGACTGCGATGCGTGCTATGTTTTCTATATGACGATCATCTCTCACTTGATAGAAGACTATGACGTGCATATTTTCAGTTACGAGTTGCAAACAAAATAATAAAGTTAATCGCTTGTTCTTTCCGAGATGGTGCTGAGTTGTCGTGCGTTATGCCGATGTCAAGCTTACAAGGTTGGGTCTTGCACGCTACACCAGGCCTGTGAATTCCGGGCACAAAGCTCAGGATTTCTCCGATTTTGGGTCTAACTTCGATTCTGTATGGGAATTATTTAGTATTGTTCTATTCCGACTTGTATTGATCGAAGAAATTACTGTTAGGCACGCTACCGAGGGCTGCTGGCATGCAGAGTTTAGTCTTCGAGGGAATTGAATGTGATCGAGTTAGGCTGATCTAAGATTTTTCTTGGATTCGGAACATTGTTTATTCACAGCGAAGTTTCTTCTGAATCAAGTAAATATAGACTGAGTGTTGTTAGAAGTGGAATGTTTCTTTTCATTTCCTTCTATCTGGTTTCATGGACTTCCACACGGGTAATTGTTTTCTTTTTTAACTTGTGCTGGTTAATGTAGATCATTTTATATGGTTCCTAAGGTCTGGCACCACCAGCGCAAAATAAACTCTAACTAAGTTATCATCAAAGCGCACAAGACACCGTGCTGTCTCTGTTAGGTGAGAACAAATTTCAACTTCCACAATTGTTGGAATTTGTGTTGGAGTTTTATTTCTTTGTAACATCGTTTTCTGCGCTGCCCCTGTCACATCGTAAATGTCGTGCTTTAGAATTTAAGTTTACTCTTGTAATATAAGCACAACATCTGAGCTGTTTGCCGTGTAATTGTCTCAACACTTTTTATAATATTTGGGATGTTGCTTTATGTGATCTAATTGTCATTTTCATTGTGCTCTTCAGTTAGTTCATAGGGACTTAATTTCGGATCTCTTACCTATTATTGCAAGAATTTGATTGTTACATGACCCACACGCTTCATCCAGCTTTAATTGCTGATGGATATAAATGTGTTTTGAACTCCATCCTTTTTATACCCGAGTGGTAGTGGCTGGTGGCCAAAATGTTCGTTTTGGTTCATGTGTTGTTCATGTGAAGAAGTCTAACTCAAACTTAGAACTGAAGTACCAGTTTGTATTCGGTTCTTCAAATCAAATTGATAAAAAAACTGTACAACTGACTGCAACAGATGCCTATGAGAGATGGTCTGTGGACGGTAGTCTAATTTTTGAAAAGTTGATATTTTAAAGACCAGTCAGTGTCTGTACTCTGTTTTGGGCACAGCTGCTTTCCGATACCAATGCTCTGATAATTGCTGATACAAATGGCGTTGAAGAAACCCATAATGGCTGAGTTCTACTTTTAATTTTTGAGGCAAAATTAATTACTTGAAAGTAATCGATGTCAACCGAGACTTCATTTGTTTCCATTTAGATTTTTGACAACTCTTAATCTGTTTTTAGTGTCGACAGTACACTCTTGCCGACATAAAATGAATGGAGTCGTGACGCTCGTGCAGTGTTTGCTGTGAACATCTGTGACCTCGCTAGCAGTGTTAGCAGGTGCGTTCTGTGTAATGTGTAGACTTCAGTTTCGTCTCATCTACATGGTTGCTGCATCATCTGAATTTTACTCCTGTGCCTTCCTAGCCGAGGGCTTCAGTGAGTGCTTTCAAAAGACGAGTTTGTATGTTGTGCGCTAAATGGAACCGTGGTGTATGTCTTAACTAGTGGACAGTTATCAGCGTTCTGTAATTCAGGATGAGTTTAATCTGTAAACCCCCGTAACTGAATGAAACTTAATTCGTTTTAAAGAGACCACTAACGGATGAAATAGCATTCAAGGTCATATACTGTATTTATAATAGTTAATGATATTAAAACGCGATGGTTTACCTTCCAGAAATGGTATTTAACGTTAGTAAATTCCTTGGTTTTGCTTCTGTTGAATAGTTTTATTTAGTGGGATCACTGTTGTGGTACGTTGTTGGTTTGTCAAATACTTGGCGTAATGCTCTTGTTGCTATGTGTGCAATCATTTTATTTTGTTCTAATTCTATGTGCATGAGAGCTGAATGAATGTAGTATAATATCTGGAAAGATGTAGGAAGTTATATTAATCGATTAACAAATTTGAATTTTCTCACATTCTTTTATGTTATGTCATCTAGTTTTACTGCTGTTGCGTTGTATTTAATGTTTAGTTATCGTATATTTCTTGCCGTCCAGCGTACGCAGGTGTTGCTTCTGATTATAATATAAAATCATTTACTTCGTTCAACCAGAACACCTGTTGCTGTTCGATGGCTTTTTTTGATGAACTACAGTCTAGACTTTAAACACTTATGAGTTTGGACGACTCTCACAAATTCTTGAACGAACAATTGAAAAGATTCTTGAAGATTTGACCTTCATCTTTGGGGAAAAAGTGAGGATTTTGTCATAAGACGCCAATCCTGTTCCTTTTGTTCTAGACTGTATTGTTCACCAGATGTTACTGGGGCCAACTTTTACTATTTAATACATGAAACAAGCATTCGCAAAAGAAACTTATTTTGGGGAAGTCAAAGAACGTCGAACCACAGCCTTGATGAAAGATAATCTTGGCTTTCGTAGTGCATGTGTGGTTGTGTTATAACTTTTGCAACACGAGGAGTAGCTGCAAATGAAGTGTTTCTTTGAATATATGTCATCATTCCCCGACGTTATTTTATTTGTTAAAATTATCTTGAACCTCATTAAGTACGTAATATTTGTTGCTGATAGTGCTCGGGTGTCAATTAATTACGTCCGTATAATGTATTACATACAAAGATGAACAAATATACGGACGCTCAGGAATCCAATTTATTTATTGAGGAGTGCTAAGTTCCCCAGGTGCTGTGAAAAACTGTTATCAGCCTGTTCACATGGGTGACTCAAATTGAAATGTGTGTATAGCACACGAGTGTTGTGTGTGTATGTACTACACACGGGTGTTGGATGTGTATATACAGCACACTAGTGTTGTGTGTACGTACTGCACGCGGGTGTTGGATGTGTATATACAGCACACGAGTGTTGTGTGTGTACTGCACACGGGTGTTGTGTGTGTGTGTACAGCACACGAGTGTTGTGTGTGTGGATCAGCAGCGTAGGCCGTGTATGCTCCCGCTCTGTGCAGACTTCACTCTATTAAGTTGTATTTGTCATGTTAGCCTGATATTCACGGGCCTTGCAAGTGGTACCAGCATCTCCATTTGTCCTTGGCCTATTTTAGCGTGCATGGTGCCTGTCATGATGCTTTCAGGTTCACTAGGAGGTGACTGATCAATTGATACAGCCGGCCACGTATTTAGGAAGTCATACACACAGTCGTGACCTACTTACTTGCTTACAGCTTTTATTGCTATTTATTTACCAAGTTATGGTGTGATTACACTCACTTGACAGCAGATGGTCCCTAACTTAGATTTTGTGTGTAAAAATAATCTGATACAATGGCTCAGCAGTCTGTGCCGTTTCTCAGACATTGTCAGCTTATGTACAATAATTTTCTCTTTGTTCTGTTACTACGAAATATGTTGTCTTACATACGTTTATATATTCTTCCTAATGGTAAAATATTGTTACATAGCGACATTTGTTGTATGATTCAGAGTAATTAAGGAACCATTTATTAAGAACTAACTGCATCCAATAATATACTGACTGATCCCTTAAAAAAATACCAAACCCAAACTGACACACCAAATGTAGGCTTACATGTGATTGTGACCACCTTACCTTAGCAGGGTGGTCTATCTTAAGTCACCTTGTCTACTCTCAAAAATCAATGTAAAGAGTTCGTAAATTCCCAACCAAGGTAGAGACGCATGTTAGAAAGAGTGAAGGTAATTTGTAAAAAAATTGAGATTTTGAGCTATGAGCGTGCCGGCGACTGCTGAATTCCTGGAACTGGTAAGAGTGTCTTGTTGAGCGCTGCTACTTACTTCGCGTGCTCCTGTGCCGTAATTACTGTATTGTGTGACGGACCTTCTTTGTGGCTCTGTTTGGACGCCTTCTCCTATGAGGACGACACGTTTACACTTCCAAAATAAATTTTAAATACTGCATACTATTAACGATTATGATCTTACCCCACCCACGTACGCAGCTCAAGACGCCGACTGGAAGTGTAAGTGTGAGGTGGTGTGTCGCTCCAGCGTCGTGCCAAGGACACCACTTCTACACTTTGTGTCATTTCCATAATTTGGTTTGTGTAACACAAGGTTGGTTTGTGTAACACAAGTTGGTTTGTGTAGCAACGCAAGTTAGCTTGTGTAGCAACACAAGTTGGTTTGTGTAGCAACGCAAGTTGGTTTGTGTAGCAACACAAGTTGGTTTGTGTAGCAACACAAGTTGGTTTGTGTAGCAACACAAGTTGGTGTGTGTAGCAACACAAGTTAGTTTGTGTAGCAACACAAGTTGGTTTGTGTAGCAACACAAGTTGGTTTGTGTAGCAACACAAGTTGGTTTGTGTAGCAACACAAGTTGGTTTGTGTAGCAACACAAGTTGGTGTGTGTAGCAACACAAGTTGGTTTGTGTAGCAACATTAGATGTGCAACACACCGTGTGATACAAACATCTCAGCTAAACGTAGGCGTTATTCATGCGCGTGTATGTAAAAGTCTTCACAGTTTACATGGTGTTTGAATAGTCGCAGTGCACTTTTCTAGTATGCTACCGGGTTATTTAAAAAAAACGAGTTACACTCGGAAACTAATTAATAAGAGATCTAAAGATCTATGTCTCTGTTGATGCTAACTAATGATTCAGATATTTGTATGCAATTCTCTTTTATATTTACCTCCTGTTTTCTATGTTGGAAACGTTTCCTTATGGAAATATGAGTACAGAGGGACCGCTTACACGTCCAGTACAGTGAGTGTTTTTGTATGTGTGCTCTAGAGTAACGTCTTCACTTGACATCAACGACCTGCGATACATTTCCATCAGACGCCATGCATTCAAACTTGAATTCTTGAAATATCCTTGTAAAGAAATTCATATAACATCGTTCATTTGCATACTACTTTACTCTCGTGAAATTAAAATATCACAAGTTCCTGTTTCTTGCTTTGGAATACAGTTTGATGCATCTCACATTGCAGCGTAAGCACGTTGGATATTTGTTACACCATATTTATTTTATATTAAGAGAAGACATGGATTATAAAAGACTTGAAAACGATTGGATTTTGTAATGGGACTCCGTCTTCTTGTTTCTATCCTTAAAAATATTACAGAAGTATTTGCTTCAAAATTCAGGTTGTAACTTTGCAGAATTTAATTTCTCCAAACTTTTTTATCATAGAGTAGCAATGCTTTTCATTTCCCGTTTCAGGAAATTAATTTGTCTGCAATTGTCGTCTGTACGTGAGGTCAACTGCACACATAATTTTTATTTTCCAGCTTTATCTTCTTAATTCGGAGAGCGACGTGCAAGTGGACGAAACTGTCCTCACTAGATCGAGGCTTGCGTTTGCTTGCTGTTAGTAAAATTTTTCTTGTTAGCTGGTCCTACGGCCTCAGTTATACTCACGTTTACATGGTGCGGTGCACCTACTTGTTTCTGTCGGGAAAATCATTATCGTTATCATAAAACTGGACTTCCTGCTCATTTTCTTCACTTAATTTTCTTGTTGATGCTTTGTTTGACCTTTGACCTGATGTGACCCGATGACCGCGCTTGATGCAAAGGAGGTATTGACTCGCCCTAACCCTTTGTTGTCCTGCCCGTCCTGCCCCTGTGTTGTGTCCTGTCAGTCCTGTCCCTGTGTTGTGTCCTGTCAGTCCTGCCCTTGTGTTGTGTCCTGTCAGTCCTGCCCCTGTGTTGTGTCCTGTCAGTCCTGCCCCTGTGTTGTGTCCTGTCAGTCATAACAAAAGTTTGTCCATCCATGAACTCCAAACACGTCATGAATACATGACATATACTAAATATTATAATTAAAATAACTACTGTTTCCTAATACATCTGACACCAAGCTGTGGTGACTTGTGACTCTGAAAATGAAATGACCTCATTATGTCCGAGTGTGGAAATAAATGTAAGGTTCTTGCATTACTGCAGGCATGTTACCTCTCACAGCCCTAAATCCAGCTGCCATCACACACGCTCGCTGGCTCCCTCAATATGTGGGTCACACGGCAGCTTAGTCGGAGGCCGCTTCCTCGTGTGTTGGTGCTCTTGTGCTTGTCGTATGAATGCTTCATAGTTTTGTTCTATTCCTTCGCTCAGAATTGATCATTTTTTTGAGTGCTTGTTAGTAATTTGATACACATTTTATTTGTTCTGATTGCACGTGGTTCTTTATGTTATAAAAAGTTGCCCATGAGATGCGTATATATGGTTTTTCATCTTTTAATTTCTATGAAATTATCTATTTTTAAAAGTGTTTTCATGAGTGGTTCTTGTTATTTATCATGGCATTTTACTGTAAGTTGCTATGTTTTTTATTGTATTAAGTGTAATTCTATTTTTCCTAGTATTTTACTTCAAGACCAGTCATTGTGTCGACGGGCTTCTAAGAATGAATGTGTTGAATGCACATATATTTTTCCATGAAAACAATGATATGCTTCATTGAAGATTGTATGAAGCGCTACATACATCAAACTTCATCGTAGAGCACTTGAACGTGCATTCAGTTTTGTAAAGCTTTATTTGTGTGGTTTTGGAAGCGCTCAAAACAAGAAGACAATTCTAAACTTGGTAAAACAGCTCACATAGATCACCAGCAAGAGATGGACGTAAACGAGCTGGCTGCGGTGAGTTGACCTCGTTACAAGTCTCGTGACTGCTGTGCTACAGGAAGAGATAGACGCAATCACGTGGGTTAGGAAGAGCTGTACTTTACCTTTATGTGCCATGGCCGCTGTTGCGCGTTGCACCATTTATTCTCTTCTGTTTGCCCATATATTCACTGTGATCATTATTTGTTGTCATTAAGAGGAGACGCTGTACTCGTATCTCTGACGCGGTCAATTGGGTACCTTCACTGAGCACAAAACCAACAAATTTATCATAGTTGAATTTCCTTGATTTTATGATATTGCCATGCTTGTTTACACTGTAAGTGTACTTGTTAAAGTGTTTGTGGCCAATAGTATGATTTCATCTCAGAGTATGAAACTGGTTAAGTTTTATCACAGTTGTGTCATCAAATCTTACTTAAGATGGCGTAAATGGTATTATTTTATTAGTTCCAACACGTTGCCATTCTGTCCCTTTTATAGCTTCATTACTTCGTCAATTAGGCTTGCGTTCTGTAAGAGCTCAAATTAATGTATACAACCATAAACGTAGTGTCTACAGTTCTAATGACTTCAACAAGTAGCCATTTTCAAAACATTCTTACAATTTATTCTACTCCTACACCTCCTGTCGCTTAACTTGTGTTCCGGTCAGTTTGCATGAGGCGAGTTCTCAATGCATCAAACGATTTTCGGAATTTCTACGGCGTTTTTAATCAACGTATGCTTTTGTGGCTCTTATTGACTGCCGGCTGCATTGATTCCTGTATAGAATTGGTTCTTAATGAATTCAATGAAATAAAGCTTTGCAAAACAAAGCTTGGATAGGCTTAATGAACCTTCTTTGTCTTGCAACTTGTGCTAGTCTGTCTGTTAATTTTGTCCATGATGTATCGAGTACCTGATACAATTTTTCATTGAATGACAATTACAAATTTTAAATATAATTTTAAATGAATGTATATTTTCATTCTTGACAACTCTGATTTGGTGACATTTTTTCCTGTCATTCATTTTGATTGGTGTTTTGACAAGTCCAAAGCAATGTTCTATTATTAAAACAGTGTCGCAACAGAACATTGACCATTCTAATGCTAAGTGCTCACTGCCAGAATGTTCGCTGATAATTGACGGTACTTTGCCTTAAATCAACATTTTTTACTGCAAAACATAAAAACTTGCATGGTCACGTACTGGTGACACCGAACTTCCTTTCAAAGTTGCTTCCAAAAAGTTAATCATACAAGTTTCCCTCTTTTAATAGCTGGTTTTATTTTCTGAATGAATGTGGAGGTTAATATACGTTCATCAAACTTCTTGCAGTTTTTCCTGGTTACAACTGTCACTTTAACATCACCTTAAAATGGCCATCACGTGTGAGGCTTTGTCTCTTTTTATGTCACTGAGTGAAATTTGCAATTCACACTATAGGAGTCGCTAATTTATTTGACCTCGAAAAAAATACAGCGTTGGAGTAACTCGTGTCACTGTATTGCCTGCTGCCTCTGTTGACACGCTCATGTGCGGTCTTTCCTCATCATGCTCGTGTGTAACCTCATTGGTGCTGTGTTCGGGGAAGCCAAATTTAAAACAATATCTAACTATTACTTCACCACCGAGAATGATCGTAAAATTGGTTGTGGGTAAATTATGCTGGCTCAAATTTGTGGTGGGTTTATGGAGTTGACAGAATGATACTACGTTCTACAAGCAGATGTGGTCATCAAGAGCCGAGGGCTACAGCTCGTCCATCGAAGTTCGAGGTTGGATCGACCTTAATTTCTCCCCGTGGATAAGTTGAGGGCGGCTGGACAGGGTTCCATTCAATGTTGAAGTAATTCCCCTGGTCTACCTCTAGGGATACATTGATGGGGACTGTCCTTCTGTGTGTCTTGAGACTCGGGCTCCTTAATTAGCAGTATCAATTTTATCTTTATCTACTCACTGCTTCACTCTACTTACGTAGTTCTCAAGAGACTTAGTGGGTGCAAATCTCTTCATTACGCTAAAATTTTGTTTCTATTTCAAGGACTGTAGCTCTTGCTTCTTGCTTGGCTGTTCGCATTGCTTAACTGATGTTTAATGCACGAACAAAAAGTGTTCTGCAACTTCTTCAAAAAAGAACTTTATCTGAAGTCATACCTGATCGACAGATTTGGTGAGAAGAAGACGCGTTAACCTTGTGTGATTAGGTTTCCATGTTTTTGACACAATTGAAAACGATTAAATTATTATGCAACATCACGCGACTTGCAGCATTTGTTCTTTTAACTTCCAATTAATCAGCAAGGGGAAAACGTCTCCTGGAAGCGGAAAAACGAATAAAAAAGTGTCTGTTTGAATGATTTAGCTGTTTTTTCACACAACAGAGGAGTTCCGGCTGTTTGTTGTCTTGCCATGACTGCGACAGTGTCACCTTGAGTCAGCCACGGCTTCCCATGACCTCTTCTTGCGTGGATTTGATCCCACTTAACCTCAATCCTTCGAGTCCAGCATAAATAAGTGGAGTTTCATCGCTTATTTCCAAGAAAATGCGAGTAATTACGGGAAACATAAACGTCAGTGCCTTCTTCATTGCAAGATACTAGCTATGAACTCTGGCCACTGAAAAGGCTCCAGTTCAAATGCAGTAGTACAATAAAGTACACGTTGATATTTTTATTGCTGCAATTTATACGTTTACTTCTTCGGATTTGAATTTGTTTCATTTACATACGCTTATGATTCTAATACAATATATCTACTTGAAACTATTCATCCAACCATTCAAAGTACCACTTGATTAACCGTAAAAAAAATTAAGAACCAGCTAAAGCATGTAGTTGACTGCCTTCTTTCTTCATTCGTTTAAATGGCTGTCCAGTCGAAAAAATGTCCTGCTACTCTCATCTTAAAATTACTTGTAAAGCCATGACTATCTCTGTAAAACATAATCCTGAAATCTATCATTCGTTTGACTGTGAGTCGATCAGCCGAGCCCTTGTGAGAAAATTCTCGATACTCTAAAGAATATTTTGGGGTGTCCGCTTCAGTGATGTATTGAACTCCACTTTTTTAATTTCAGGAAGTGATTAGTATGGAGGTACGCAAAATTAACTTGTCAATAAATTCTCTCCAAATGAAATTTGAGATTATTTGAAAAAATAGTGGGCATTTTTTCCTGTTTTCTGTACGTTGGATGTTTAACTCCGTTAGAGCGTCGAAAGTGGCATCATAGTGTTATATTTTCCGTTATTTGCTGAGAAGTTAATAATTCGTTGCTCTTCAGAAGATGCAGTCAGCCTCAGACGCCTGCATTTCCCTTTCTAATTTGCATTCGCTTGGTCTGACTTCGGTACTGTGAGCTGGAGGTATTGTCCAGTTCTTGTTCTCACTTCGCGTCAGCAAATTTTTCTGATATCTGTTTGTGTCAAAGTCAATTAATGTATACCTTATGTTATCCCTGAGATCCTACAGTCTATCTGTGCGACTTCACAAGTAAGCTTCACTTCGAGTTTCGTATCAATAACTCACGAAATGTTCGTGTGTGCACAAGTTCTGTTCTTCTTTATGTTATCACTTCGATTAGTGAAGTCGATCGTTAATAGAAATGATTTCTTTCTGCTTTTCGTATTTTTAGTTGTAGGCATTTGCAAAATGTTCCTGAAACGAATACTCATTATGCATCACTATGAAACCCAGTTCCAACAAATGAAGGGTACACCTGTTATTGAGCAATTAAATTCAGCATCACTATAAAAGCACAGGTGTATTTCGACAGATGTATGACGTGCGTTTACTGCTTTACAATTAAAATAGTGGCGCCTGTTTCATACAAGCTCACTGTGTGATTGTTTTGGTCGCAGTTCTGCTGAATGTTTTAGGATTGTTGCTTCAGCATCGCAGGGACGAGTGAGGGCCGTGTTTGTTTATTTGTTATACTTTTGGTAAACATTTCTGCTGTAATATTTTTTTCAGTTCATACTTTTGAGTTTGTTTCGAGCAGTTACGGTTTCCTCACTCTTCATAAGATTTTTTTGTACTATGACATTTCGTCCCAGTATGACTACAAATACAAAAGAAATACGGAGATCATAAGTAGGTAGGCTGGTCTGCAGGTCAATGGAACCTGATACTCTACACAGACAGTACAAAAACCACACAGATGTTCAAAAGTGTAATCGTGTTATACGTCAGTGTTTGTGTTCATTTTGTTTATTAACAACTATAGTATGTATTGTTAAAAATAAGACGCGCTTGCCCTATACTTCACTTGCACCTAGCCTTTCCATCTTTGTACTCGACAAAATTTTGTTTAGATGTCGTTTATCGTGGATGACGTGAAGGATGAAATTGATGCCGCCTAGCAGTGCTTACGATGATACTTCTGCACATTTTAACTTGCGGTCTTTTCTTCTTCCAGTGCATGTTGGGAGAAAAAGATTGATTTAGTAATTCTAAAAGTGCGAAACGAAAAGGTCTAGTCGCTTCAGTTATGCAGCGGGAGCGGTCATTGGCTTGTCGAGATGGGCGATTTTGTTATATGATTAAATAACATGTATCTATTAGTATATTTAAATGATTATTTTGATACAATTTAACGTTCGTTTAGTTGCAGTGAAAATTATTATTTTTTTATTTTAGTTAGTTACGGCTAATGAAATAGTTTTTACCGTAATGTTCAGTTCAGTATTGCCTGTATTTTACTAACAGTTTCATGTTCAGCATTTCAACGGTGAAAAGTAAATCCCGAGCCTTACAATTCTCACTACCCTGAATTCAAGTTGTCGCAGTTAAAAAACTATACCCGTCGCCAAGCGGATCAAACCGCTGCTCTTCTGAACAATTCTTCGGTAGGGTAGCGAAGCGATGATCATTGCCACTCTCTGACATATAGAGATAATTTTAACTTAGCGTGTCATTTTCACAGTTCATCATTAGTGTTGTACTCCCACGGGCCTAACAGGAGAGCACCTTAATCAGCAAGGACTAATCTGCCGTTAAGAAATTGATCAATGTATCACACTTGTGTTGTCTTAGAGGTGTTACCTTGTGTGTTTTGTGTACTCGTTACCCTTATGTGTGAAGTATTCTGACGAAATGGTGACAGTCTCCTGGTGCTTTTTTGTTATTGCAATTCTTTCGACCGTCATCAATCTCGCATGTTATATTATTGAATGTTTTGTCTGGTAAAATTCGCCGGATGTTGCGTGTAGAGTGTTGGCGGGAAATTTTAATCATCAAATATGATTAAATTCAGTCTTTCAGACATTACGTGAGAGCTGTGTAGCTGAGTGAAATATGATGTAGCATGTTTTTTCATCTATTCAATCATGGTCCACAATGGGACCATTTAATTAAGTTTCTTATAACAATAGGAAAAACTTTTTTTTAGAAAACTTCACCCTGAATTAAAATTCGTTTCGTTCGTTCTATTCCCATTGCTCATCAGTAACGAAGTTAGTTCGAATTTGAGTTCGCTGCTAGGGAAGTTATTATGCTCACAAGCGTTCATATTTCTTCACTGCTCCGGTGAGTGCATGTGTCATATACACTGTCATATATTAACCTTTAATTACGTAGTGACGTATGTAGTGTTCTTATTTTTCCGTACAAAGCATAACTTGTATTTAGCACACAATAAAATTGTGTTTACTGTTGGGAGCTTGTTCCTGGAAACTCAAAAAGATTCACTGTCTGGGAACAGTAACTCTCTGAATCATTACGAGTTGTGAACACGTCGACTGTCACGCCTTAACTTCAATGGTCAAATATTGCTGGCAAGGCTAAAACTGTAGTGATTGTTTAGTTATGTTACATGAAGCCAAAGTTGTCCGACTGGAAATGTGTTTTAGTGTAGTTTGGGGGGCGGATCGAGTGAGGGATGTGTTGAGTAGTATTTACCGAGCTCGTAATGTAGACTGCATGAGGAGAATATAGTATCACTAATCTAAATTCAAAAATGTAATAAAAATCTAACATCTCGTATCTTGCATTTAACTTTGATGAGTTTCAAAAACATAAGTTAGGGTTGCCGTGATAACACAGTCGACAGAATTCTCGCGTCTGCTAGCCTTTGTTTGAGTTGTGACCCTGAGTCTGCACGAGATAATCCAGAGTCTGGTCTCCCTTCACGATGTATTGAGCTTCTCTTTCTAGAACTTCTTGGAGTTTTCAATGTGTTGGTACTCGTCTAAAAGGGAAATAACAAGAATACCCTTAGAATCACCAGCTTTGTCGACTGGTGAGCGAATCTGCTTGCGAGCGGAAAGACCCGGGTTCGAATCCCGCTGCCGACATAGTTGACGCGGCTAGAAATACGGCATGAGACTTGGGTAAACAATCGAATAATTACCGAAGTAATTATCCGACCCAAGAATGGGCCAGAAGGTTCGTTCTTATAGCCTCATTCTATTCTATTCTATTCTAAATGGGTTTGACCAGATTTTTGTGCGTCTTTGATCGGTTCAACACTGAGCTGCAACACATAAGAGGTCTTGTCGCCATCTCTCGTAGTATAAAACATAGTATCGTGGCCGTCTCCCCTAGTATAATAATATTCTCGTAACCATATCTCCTAGTATAATTTACAGTATCGTGACTATCTTTCCTAGTATAATGTGTAGTAAACTTGCCATCTTTCCTAGTATAATGTGTAATATCGTGACCATCTCTCCTGGTATAATATAAGTATAGTATCTTCATCATCTCCTGGTATAATATATATTATCGTGACTATCTTTCCTGGTATAATATATGAATAGAATCGTGACCATCTCTCCTAATATAATACATAGTGTCGTGATCATCTCTCCTGATATGGTCATCTCTGATAGCACGGTTTGTGCGTCTCGGGACATTCGCCGCCTGATCTCGTATTGATTGAATCTTCTAGAAATGATTAATTTTAATGGGTACAAGGGCAGAAAATAAATTTTCGTTGAAGTTTTATGCCTGTCGTCTAGGCACGCTCGCTCGCGACGCTCTCTCAAATAATAGAAGGTTTTTATTAGATTAGAGGACTAAGGAAGACTCCAGCATCCACTGGCGGTGATGCCACGTATATTTCCCCTTGCTAGTACTACGAATTGAGCACTCACCTGGACGGGCGTAGATGTTGCTTTTGGCTTAAGAAGTTTAAGTTGCGTGTTTCGTCGCCTGTAACAAAAGAGTTTTATCCTGAAAATGTTTTTCTAAAAAATGTCCTAAACAGAAAAAGCACTCTTTGGCGCATATTGTTTTTACTGACGAAGCGTAGTATTTCCTATATTTAAAATTTTAACAGTAACGACTGCCTTACCCTGATATGTTCAAATAGTTTTTATTTATTTGGTATTAAATAACTGGAAGCTATAAATGCGTAAAAAGTTATTCTTATTGCTTATTATTAATTTGCTTATTCTATTAATTTGGAAACTTTCTCGTGTTTCTACAGCACTAACAGGTTGAATTATGTTACTTTCATTAGTTTCATAAATAAAGTAGATCTCCTACTTATGGAAAATAAGATTTACTATGGCACTTCGGGATTGAATCTCATGCTGATCAACGCAACATGTATCAGAATTTGTTTGATAAGCCAAAATTTACGCGAACAATTTTATTTGAATAGATGAATATCTTTCTTTTCCTGTGTTTTTCAATTTGATGCCATAGGACGGAGCTTGCATCTTGACCATTACCTGGCGCAAGATGACGGGCCGTCAGCTGAGGACTGCTTCTGATGACATGGCCACTTTGAAGTTGCTTTCATCAACGCCAGTTTTCTCCTGTGAACTACATGTATGAGTTCGCTAATCGACCGCGTGCCCCAGCTGATGCATGTTTGTAAACTTGGGTCCCAGTCTACTCAGAGTGCGTCCACTGCTTCTGTGGCTGCTCGTCGGGCCCTTTACGTTGCGTTACGTCAGATCTGACGTCTCAAAAGCTAGACGTGCTCTGAGCTTTGTGTTGATCGCTCTAATCCATTGCTTTTCAAACAGCTCGTTAACTGCCCTCGTCTGTGTAGCACGTCAAATTGCTGACCTCAATCTTGTGTTCTTTTGCTGCTTCTTTTCATTCTGTTCGCTACTCAGATTTTCCGATGGTAATGTATGGGATGCCTTCAACTTGGAGAATGTACTACATTCAAGTGTGTCCTTTGATTTTGATAGCTATTCAGATTTATTAGATTATCGTTAACGAGTTACGGTTTTAAGATTATTTTTGCACGTTTGTTTAACGTCTGAAGCACCTGCACCACTCGTGACACTATTGTATGTGGGCATGTACAGGGAAATGGCGTAGAAATGACCGGATTAGCGTATGCTTGAGATTTTTCTTACTTCGTCACTCACAAACTCTCACATATACTTTCGCTCGTTCATACACTCACATACATACACACACACACTCATTTACACGTACACACACACACACACACAAATAACGTCGAATTTACTAGCTTCTTCAGCAACGGACGAATAACACATCGTCCAACGGTACGACTAGTTTCAATCTCGTCACTCTCCACTGTCTACAGCGACAGTCTTTTCAGTTCTTCATGGAGAAAGAAAACGGACTGAAAAAAAAAGTTTGATCTGAACTAGGTTGATTCACACACAGGCATCATATAATTACTGGCGTGTCGAATTCTTATGCATGTACGCTCGATTTATCGACTTTATTCAAATGCATCGTGTCCGAAGTTTCATTCGGACCAGATTATTTATAGTGTGAATATATTACACGCGTAAGTCTATGTATGAAATAATGTGAGTTCAAGCTGGAAGGTTATTGAATTATTTTCTATGGTTCTGAAGAGTTATATAAATGCAAATTAATAATTTGATGCAAAACAAGGCTTGTATAGAAAATGTAAATAAGAGTACGAAAATTCACAACTGTGTCGTTGTGACGCATAGACGAGCTGTGGAAGATCAGTGGGAGGGTGCGCGGTCTAGTCAGTTCGGCTCTCTGTAATTTCTACCGTCGGAAGCTCTTGTTAATTGTAAACAGTAGGAAAGATTTTCATGATCTCACGTTCGCCGAATTTATTTATGGACCTGAGATTTAAAAGATTAGGTTGGATCATTCAAATTACGTAAAAATATGACGATTAGCAGAAATCAATTTTATAGATGTGCGAGAGATTTCTGGCCATTTGAGGGTAGATTTTCCCTGTGATGGCCGAGTGCCTCTTAATTGACTTAGCGAGTAGCCGGACGGATATTTTGTGCGCTTCAAAAGCTTTCCGTGATTGGCTCATCGAAATAGAATGAGATTACAAAGCCTGCACTTTACACAGTGAGTCACTCTTAAGTCCACAATCCACATAGTGTGTCCCTCTAAGTCTAGCATTTACGTGTAAACTTGTGGTCAATTTTTAAGGGCCGCAAAAGCTTGAAGATTTATTCCTGGATATCGTAACAGTGAAAACTCAGTTGCTTTTAGTAGGTAATGATATTGAACCAACAGTTCCTTTAGGGTGACCGTTTTTGTTATAGAGAACAGTCAAATTTCAATACTGTAGCGATTTTATTTTATTTTTTTAATGGAAAATTCGTCCACATTTTTTCGTTTCTCTGCAGGTGTGAAATTTCAACCCTTTTTCCTGTGTACATATAGCCGAGTATGCATGTGCTACTTATCAGTGTTGGGATCCTGATGTCATTTGTGTCTACGTTGATGAGCCTTATTTCAATCCTCATCCAATATTGTGTTGGCATTTTCTATCCTGTCATGGTGCTTGTTGAGAGTGTACTCACTTTCAACTTATGTACTCAATCTGCTCAAAGAGCGAGAATTGATTACCAACTATTGCATTAACTCTGCAGAGGAAGAATCCAGGATGAGAGATGTGAGCTAATTGTACCATCTATTGTTCACAGCCTGCTTGCCTCGAAGTGAGGTGTCTGTGTCGGGCTGTACTCGCACTCCCACAAAACCTGGATGATTGTGTGGTAATGCGTACGAGAGAAATGAATAATGCATTTGCTGTGCATAGGCTTGACTGTCTGTCGTACGTGTATGAGGGCCAACTTAATCTTATTCTGCATGGCTAAGCACATGACTGAAACATGTGACACCACTTGTGCCATATTCCTGTGTCTCATTCTCTCCTCAAACTTCAGTGTATGTTCGTATAATGGAAATGCATTTTCTAAATGCTAATAATTGTGCTCTGATTATCCTCCAGTCCCAACATTTGCAAATTAATTTTGTAAGTTTTGCATCAGCTGAACACTGGTGTCTGTTCTTGTATGGCTGCTCATTGCATCAACTAAACATCTTAAATTGCATCTTGTATTGCTGCTCATTGCATCAACTAAACATCTTAAATTGCATCTTGTATTGCTGCTCATTGCATCAACTAAACATCTTAAATTGCATCTTGTATTGCTGCTCATTCAATAGCAATCATTCTTGTATTGATTCAGTGGTTTGGTATGATATTTAACTGCAACGAATATGTTGTAATGAATGTGTTGCCCCAGCTACTGTATTCTTACATTAACCCATTATTGCCAACTGGCAAGTCAACTAACCACATCAAAACGTTCGATGATTTCAATTCAATATTGAAAAAAATAGAATAGAAAAGGCAATAGAAACGAGCCATTTGGCCCATTCTTGGGTTGCTACCCAAGTCCCATGCCGTCTAAAGTAAAGGCATCAATCACGCTCGTACACCCCAATCGCGTTACCCAATTCAGTCACGTACATGTATCAAGCATAGTATAATGCTGTAACTTCTTCAGAACACGTTCAGTACTCGCCTCGTTGCGGTCATAGTCTTTTTATAATAATAACCTTTACAGTTTTAGAATTATATAACTTTTTGATGGGACAAGTTGATTTGCAAGTGGGCATTAATGTGTTGACCAATGCTAAACATATTATCGAGACATTTTTCTAATTCTTTGACTCCATATACTTCTCAAACTTTTCCTTTGGCTGTATTTTGCGTTGCTGCATCGTGCATTTCTTATCAGCTCATCAAATTCAGTTTTCTTATTAAATGCATTTTAAATTTACCACATTTATAGCCTCTTTGTTACATTTGCTATCTTTTTCTTCAGTTACATTGACTATCTTGTTCTCGATGTTTTACATTTTTAAAATGCTGTCAATATTATTGTCTGTATCTTTTATTATTTGACTTAATAATACAATTGTATTCTCTCAAAATTGCTTCAAATTGAGTATCCAAAACTGCTCAATTTAACCTTGTGTGTGTTCTTCTTCTCTTGAGACGTTTCTAGGTGATATGTCACTGGGTAGTGCTGATATCTTTCCTTATAATCATAGTTTTTCAACGTGGTTATATTTTCGAAAGTGTCAGTACAAATCCTCATTAGAAAAGAAGACCGTAACTAATGATAGTTTAAACATATCACATGATTCTGCTGACACCGTCGTGTCGCATTCTATCCTCAGCCAAAGATTTCCGCTTTGTTCGTAAAATTTGCGGTTTACAAATGGGAAAATTCTAACGATTAATGTGCCGTGTCAAAATGAGGTGCAAGTAAGATTGAGTGAAGGGAAGAATGACATGTATTTTATCTTCTATTCATTGGCGTCGTTACCTCTATTTCACGATAATCAATCAACATTTGCGTTGTATGGTCCGCCATCAATGTATTCAATAGAAAAGGACGTGCTACGATTTTACTGATGATTGGCATCGTAATTACAAGTAATTATGTATTCCTCAGAGCACTAGTTATGTTGCTGTGGGTACTGTAATTAACAAACTATGTGGTTATTTATTTTGAAATAAAGACTGGTAGTCTTGCAACGTTTGACATTGCTGAAATTACGTTAGAGTTGCTAATAAAAATCTATCCCGTCTGAATGAGCAACTATATGACCACCGAACCGAACGTGTTTTACCTAGAGGATATTGAATGGCTACACTCTGTTATAATAATCATATTAGGCCATATAACTCGCATTATTTAGTTATATTACGCGTAACAATCGTATGTATAGAAGTTGCTAGTTTGAATAAGATTTTTGTACGTTACTTAATATTATCTCACACTATTATTTTTAAGTTTTAAGTACTTTCCTTTGGCGAATAATTCAGGGGAATGATGGCCCCACTAGATGAATCTCAACCTCACGACTCGCTTCAGTGCCCGTGTTCCAAGAAATGTTTAGTGTGGATTCACCAAGCAAACCGTCGTAGTTCCTAACCATGAACTGTTTTATTTTTGCTTCAGTCATTTCAGATACTGCGGAATACTACAATAATTTTATACGTATCAGTTACTTCGCCGTCATATAATGTAGCTGAGATAACATTGTAACTGAAGCGAGTGACTTCAACTAGAACATGAATTGCTCAGAGGACAGGTGTTGCCTGCTATTTACACACAACTTTTTACTTACTTTGCAGTCATTAAGTTCTCTGTTGCGTTGCGGTAATCGTTAAGAGCGACATTCAAATCATCATTTTTAATAGAGAGTTCAGCTTCATGCTTGTCGTCAAGTTTTTACCGTGCACCATAATGTTCTTAGTGTTTGTGTGCTGTAGTTGTGATGTAATTATCACTGGTATGCTCATGGTCTTAACTTGAAGAAATTGTCTTTCGACCAAGCCTTATTTTGGTCTGGAGAGTTGAGGTTCCTGCTCCTTCCCCTGGATGATAATAATAATGCTGAACATATATTAAGTAACATTGATGATACAACTTTGTTTTTTGTGGTGTTGCACGTTTCCGAGACGCTAGCTAAATTAAGTACAAATGATTGAGTGGGTCAATGATCACAGCTTGATTGAGTGGGTCGGTGATCACAGCTTGATTGAGTGGGTCGGTGATCACAGCTTGATTGAGTGGGTCGGTGATCACAGCTTGATTGAGTGGGTCAATGATCACAGCTTGATTGAGTGGATCAATAATCACAGCTTGATTGAGTGGGTCAAAGATTTAGGGGTCAAATGTTGGAGAAATGTCACTAACGGATGATTTTTTCTTTCCTTCAATTTATTAGGCGTTCAAGTAGTGGACTATTCACATTTAAATATATGTAAACCGAATAAATAATGAAAGAAAATTCGTTGAATACTGTTCATAATAGCGTTAAGAAAGATATCTGCTTTTATTTACAGAATCTTTTTCTAATGCATTAATAAAGCTTTCTTGAAATTAGACTTTCCTCCTCGGCACCAACACACTTCTACAGACATCAACACACTTTTACTGACATCAACACACCTTCACAGACATCAACACTTTTACTGACATCAACACGCCTTCACTGACATCAACACTTTTACAAACATCAACACACCTCTACAGATGTCAACACACCTCTACAGATGTCAACACTTGACGTTAACTCAGTTTTATTATGCAGCTGCTCATTTTGTCTGATGTCGCACTTAGGTGTCCCTCTCAAACGACTCATTAATTTGATCAATTTTATACCTATTTTTTATTGCAAAGTATATGCTTGTCAATATCTTGCTATTTGATAGGAGTAAAGTTTGTGTTGCTTTCACAATTCTCTCCCTAACGGATGAACTGGATTGAGCTATGATTATTTTATACAAATTTTACTGATCAACAACTTGCAGTTTTCTGGATTTTGAACACGAGTTGCAGGCCTGGACTCTTCAGGGACGATCTTGCAGTTCTAATTTCAGCTTTAGAAATTGAGCAATCACCAATCTTTTAGCTTTGCGTCGACGGGGGATTCGAATTGGTGAATTAAAATTCATCTCGTATTTATTTTCTGAGAGTTGAGGTAGCTTTAAAATTGTACATAAGTGCCTTACAGAAATCCAGTGTCACTGACTCAGTCGTAGTTTGGCAATCAATGTAGAAGTAAGTTTCGTTTGCCAAGTCAATAATAAGAGTCATGAGAAGTAATGAATTTTTGGAAATTTTGTGTAATGAAAAATAACTAAATTAATTAACGTGTAGTATCTATTTTGCCGAAAATTATAACGGATTGTTCTTAGAATTCGCATAATTTATTTCTGTGAATTGTCCGTTACACAGAGGAAGATTTGAGCAAAAATTGTGGAACATTTCTTCCTCAATAATTTCCTTCATTTCCTTTGAATATTTCCGTTTTTAATGTTCAAAGTCCAAACAGAAACTGCATTAAAGCATTGGTCACAAAATTTGGAAGATTCAAAAAACGCTCTCGACAAAAGGAATCGCTAAACATGCATAAGGAAATTTTTTCAAACTGGTTAATTTCGCGTTCTGGTGACGTTCCTTGGCCTCCCCCATCTCCAGATCTCAATCCTCTTGATTTTCTAATCTGTGTATATTTGAAAGGAAATGCTTGCATTACGCTGCCTCGTATTTAGGAGGTTCAAAACAAAACATCGTTCAAGAAATCAACAACGAAGTTAAACAGATGCTGAGTAAAGTAATGAACAGGAATTGTAATAGAGCACCTACTTTTTCAAACAATAATAGAGGTTATCTTAATGATATTATATTCTTCTAGTATACACGCACGTAAAAAAAACCACGTGTCTTTATTAAACTTTTGCCTCTCATTTGCCAATTTATAATTACGTTAAGTGCACAAAAAATTATGCATTTTTACGTTATCTTTCCTTTCAATATGAAAGATGTCTTCTTTGAGTTTTTGCTTTTGTGAAAAGAATACATTGTGAGGCTGTACGTCGGCTCGCCTGTGATTGACTCACTTCAGAATTGATCGTTCTTCTAGTTGCTCTAAAACTTGTGATACTGCAAGCTCCATCTCAGACTAGTTCGCGTGAACAAAGCACAACTGTAAATATGCAAGAACATTTTTTAGCTTGGCATAATTTGCACGCCGGTTTGTGAGCTGTCACTTGTGTAATTGCCTTCATGTTTTGCAGGCTGTGAGCAGCTAGCATTCCTGAACAAATATTATGCTCGCCAGCGCTAGTTACGTCGAGGACTTCTCGCTTACAAAACTTTCTGTTGATCTGGCGCTGCTCGAGATCGCATGCTAGAGCTCACGCTGTCGCTTCCACAATTTCAAACTCGTTTCTTTGAGTGTTCATTTTTTATCGTTTATCTCTACTCGGAATACTGACGATAACAATACAACTGGTAATATTAATAATAACAGTAATTGTAATGATATTATGTACTTTATCGTAGACGTGGTGTCTATTTATTTAAGCAATTGGAAATTGATCCCACTATTAAGCACAACATGACATACCCTGACGTTCACGATTACAGTTTGATGATGTTCTGTGTGTCTAACATGCATCGACGTATTGGGACTCATAAATTGTCTGAAGAGAATAAGTCTGGAGGCCCCAAGCACTTCTTGTGTCGTGCGCTGCGATGCTGTGAGTGAGATTGTTGCAGTTTCGAGGTCCCATTTTTACTCCTCTTCAATAAATACGAGTTTTGTTGTTGGGGTTTCCATAGCTGTTGCAGAGTTAAGGTTTTCGTCCGTAGTAAGTTCATTTTGTTATTATTATACATGTAATGATTTTTTCGTTGCTATTTTCAGTATCTCACTAAATTTTTTCAATATGCTTTTGAATTCAAGATAAGAAATGGAACATCAATTTGTTCAAGCCTGATGTGAACGTTTATGTGCTGTGCAGTTACGTGAGATTGACTTTACAACGCAATTTTGTGTTCATGTTGCAGATATGATGCGCTGCCCATGATGTACGCCCGCGAAGGACCAAGTCGCGTGGTGGGAAGGAAGCGCATATCCACTCAGTCGCCCTTGCAGTCTCCCCTGCACTCCCCAGCACCATCCCAAGCCCCCTCACCCCTCCAGGCATCCTCCCCTCTGCAGGCCCTCTCCCCTCTGCAAGTCTCATCTCCCGGCAGCGTGATGTCCCCGTCGCCCTTGCCAGGCCCCCACGGGTACGTCAAGAACGAGCCTATGTCTCCTGAGAACCACCTACTCCTGCTCTCCCCTAACCCTTCTCCTGCCATGTCCAACTGCTCCCAGTCAGACTTGTACAACCCTCTCTCCCCTCACAACAGTGCTTCCGCTAGTCCGCTAGCGTCCTTTAGTAACAATAATATTGCCATCAATGGCTATAGAGGCAAGACATTGAAAAGTATTAACAACGGTGTTAACAACAGTGCAAGTACTGGCGGTGCTTTTGCGTGTGATCAAAGTGGTAGTGTGGGGGGAGACTGGCCCATGCCGTCACCAGGGGCTGCGAGTATGGGGTCGCTGTCCCCCAACCAACACACCATGGTTTTGTCCCCTGCGTCCACAACCAGCACCGGCACGTGCTCTCCAAGACCAGGTCTGTTCTTCTTCCTAAGTATCTGATGCAGTTCTATGTAATGTTTTCATTAAATCAAGTATTGGAATAATTTTCTTAGGGGATGCTACGTTCTTCGTTGTATCGTATAAGATACAGTATATGTAGTAAGTATAATGAATGATTTTACGTTAAGAGTTGTGTATGTTTTTTGTGCCCTGACAAATTCTTTGTGTGACTTTTTGACTTGAGCTTTTCTGATTTTTATGTTTTTTTTTTCGATTTTTTCACTACCGTTGGCTTAGCAAAGCCAGGCGTCTTAACTTTGCCAGTACCTTCTTTTTTCAGACGTGGTCTTACGTCTGAAATTGTTTTGCTTCGCTTTTGTATCGCAACTTGTTGGAAAGAAAGTGATCTCTGATTTTATGATGTAGTGTCAGGATAAAAACTACAATTGAGAAAATAATACATTAATATGATTTGCATTGCTTTTTCCAATCTCATTCTGTTTGCCAACAAGTTTGAAAATATCTGGTTTGTATATTCAATTGGTTTTAATACAAAATATGAATCGAACTCGCTTTCAACGTACTTTATTGGTGTCAATCTAAAATCATCGAAATAGTTGTGTAGTCTTCCAATCAAATGATAATCAGGAGAAACTTATAAGGGGACTATGAAGAAAGAAGCACCATTTCCCAACGGGGGATTTTTAAAAGTTCGTAGGTTTATCAAGCTGTACGAGGACTAATATTGCCGTAATACATGATGACATTATTTTGTATTGAATATGGAAGGGCGATTTTGAACCAAAACGGCTTCTAAACGTGAGCTTCATCGTTCCAAAAGTTACAATTGACTATTCCTTCAGTATCACACCGTACACAAACCATAGTCTTTCTTTGTATGAAGACCTCTGGGTTGTTGTGCAGCTCTGCCTACTCGACTGATCCTCAAACTGCAGCGTTTAGCTGCATAATAAAGAACCCACTTCTGTATCGGCCACAAAATTCTACACGCCTACTAGAAAACGGTGCCCAGGGTCTCATGAAAGTAACGCTTCTCAAGCAACACGTTATACCTGATTTTTTTGGGGACAGTTTCTGCAAGACTCACTATCCATCTGATGCAACCTTAACAATCCTAATCATTTGATGTAAAGTAATGGCATTGCTTATGTGCAATTGTTCTGCAAATTCCTTAGAAGTTATGGTAGAATTTCCTGTGACAACAGCGTCCAACTCTTCGGAATCAATTATTTTGGATGATTTATTAGCTCGTCGTACAGACTGAAGTTACTTCTTGGAAAGGAAACGCTACCGTCTGCCTTTTTTTCATTCCCAGTATCATTTTCGTGAGCGCTCTGATTTGATTTTTATGTTTTTATTGCATTGACATTTTTAAGAAATTCATTGAGCAAAACGAGTCTGAAGTGATCTTCATAAAGCACGGATAGAACAAAATCGTGGGTATAAATAAAGACTGGAAAATAATTGTATATTTTATAATGAAATGCTTCAATTATGCGCTTTAACATTCCTAAGCTGAAAGAAGAGACACATTTACCATGAAAATTGGAGAAAATGGGACATTACCTTAGTTATTAGAATGATATAGCTTGCTGTTGAATAAATCCCCTACTTTATTTTTGCAAAAACGTACTTTTTATGATATTAAATCAAACAAATCATCTCCTACTGTCTTGTTGTACATTGTATCATTTTACCAGTTAGTTGCTTACTACTACGGTGTGTTTATTCCTTCAGTGTCTAGCACTCAACCGTGCTCTCTGATGATGATTTGAACGATCAGAGGTCAGTCAGAACGATCTCTCGCCTTTTAAATAAGTATTGATCTCGTTGCTTTTTCTTTTTTAGGTGTTCACTCAAGCATCGACCTCTTTCTCATCTTATTATGAGGGCACTGTTCTCTTATTCATTCCTCCATCTCCTGTTCATCATATCGAGACAGAAAGGCTGATGAGTAAATAGTGGTAAGAATCGTGGTTCAGCTTGCTACCTCGAAACGGATCTGTACAGCTGCACTTTACTATACCCTGCTAATATAAAAGTTTTCTGTCGACAAAAGACTTCAAATTTCTTTTAGTACAGCGTAGAATGTTGTTGTGGAAGCCCGTCAGTTCTTTTCGTTAATTGAGCGCGTAATTAGAGTATGGAAGACGTTGCTATCACGCAGCTACAACCGCGGGAGTTTCCGCTAAGCAAAAAAAGTATCAACTGGAAAGATAATCGATCTAATGCCTCGGAATGAGAAAATCTATTGATGAAACAGGCATGGCTGCAAGCAAAAAGGAGCAATATGATTACAAATAGGAGACACTGAGTATTCAGACGATTTTGACGTTCATTAACCAGTTTTCTCATAAATTCGTGTTCTGTCATGAAGACACGATACGCTCAAGTCAGAGCGTTTGTGAACAGGTAAGCTAGAGCTCAAATTGTCACGTCATAAAAACTGAGCAAAAATGTATCGACGACGTGTGAGGGTGATGGTGATAACTCTGCTTGGACGTGCCACTTGTTTTGAAGCTAGCGAATGAACTCTTGTGAACTCTGCAGCGCCTGAGCTTCTCGAGGCATGTCTGGTCTGTGCGCAAAATATCTGCCTTGTCTCGTCTTCATTTGTTTAATCGACACATGTTCTCTTCATCAAGATCACTTCGTCAATACTTTCTTCAAATTGATGCCAATGTTTTACTGTTTCTGGCGTCAACATTGCTTCTTCAGATGTTCGTAGACATTAATGTGCCTTCAAACCTGTAATGATATATTATGTATTTGTTTTTAAGATATTTTAAACAAGCTTTGATATTTTTTTGACGTTTTCGTTACAACATTGCCGCAAGTTTTGCTGAATTAAAGGCGATTATAAATTTTCTTTACCGTTTAAGTTAATTTTCTAACTTTTTTGTGTGTTCATTTTAGTGCTTGATTCACTTATGGACTTTGAGTTCACGTTGGTAACAGTTCTGGAGCTGATTTTATTTGTTGCATGGTATTTGTTACATAAATAGGAGTTGATGTGTGCCTTGAGTGGGTACCGCACTCTACTAGATGTGTTCTGCTTGGTGCGATTTTCTGCACGTTGGTGCGATATTTGTGCTGTTGCAACCCATGTACGTCTTCACGTTAGTGGTTCTTATGTCTTATTTACTTAGATATCAATTGAAGTATTTAACCAATCACTTGTTACAAACTTCAGGTATATACGAACTTTAGATTAACCGTATATACGACAACGGAGACTGGGCTTTGTGCTTTATTCGATTACAATCTGTGTCGTCACCAATTATTGTTTGTCTCTAGATTACCTTATTTTCGAAATTCAAGTTATTTTTTGTTATTTTTTATTGCAGTTATCATCTGCCGTATAGATTACTTTGTACTTTCGAAATCATCTCTTGGAATCGTACTTTGTTCACGTGGGTAAAGAACCGGAAATGCCTAAAACTCCTAGTTCATCTGATACAAGTGTACCAAGCAGCACATTTGGCATGAATCATCCATTATTCATGGATGCCAGTGATGTAAATTTGTCCAATGCGAAAGTGTTTTTTTACACTCAATCTTCCTAGGATAAACCACCACCAAATTGCGCTCGATAATCTTAGACACTCCAGTGTAGGCTTCCCTTCAATTACCGTATATCTATGTCTAATACTGCATAGCGACGTCAATTACCGTATTTCTCCGCCAATTGCCGTATTTCTCCGCCAATTGCCGTAGAATATAGAGTCATTGCTGGAAATCGCCGTATATACGACAACGGGGACTGGGCTTTGGGCTGTATTAATATTTTGAAAGGGAACTACTAGTAATTACCAAGATCCTAAAAGTTACACGTCTGTGAAGTAGTTTTATCAACTTTGGGGTGACCCATGGCTTAGTAATTTGTTTGGGAGTTTTAAAGTCATTAACGACGCCGATTTACACTAACTTTTTCACGCAATTTGCTTTATTTCTTGTTAGTTCTTTGTTATGTTCCAAACATCTATTTGAAATTTCGGCCGTTTTATCTGTGCTTCTCTAATCCAAAAATCAAACTTTGTATTCCGTGTTTTGTTAGGTTAATTTGTACAATTTATTTAAAGATAGTAAAGTTAATGATTCTTCCTTTAAACTATGAAGTGTTAATGCATACTAACAACCTTCACAAATTCCTGTGGTGAGCTTAGCGGGCTAAGTCCGTCTCAATTCCTTGTTGAATTTCGCTCATGAGCTTCCAACAAACGTGCTTCATCCTATGTAATGAAGACACACGAACTGCTTGTTTGAATTCCAAACTCTCCTTTTTAAGTTCTCTCGAATAAAAACGCTTGGGATACTCGTTTTAGAACAAAAAATAGAATTGTTTTAATTTTACGCTTTACTCTGGCAAGCTAGAGCTTTGCTGACAGCTGCGTCGTCTGACAATGGCTACGCCTGGATGGTTTCGCTGTCTTCAAAGGCGCGCTGTGTTGGCGAGCTTTTTCATGTGTTTGTGTATCGTTTCTGTTGGGTCTTCCCAGAGCTGAATAGTATTTTAGTTTTGAATTAAGCTACCATGGCGTGTGTGTCAAATGACGCTACTGAACTGAGGCTTCGACACAACTTAGTGTGAAAATGTTTAATGTTGTCCATAAAACAACGTCAAAGCTTGAACTTAGATCAAAGGTTCGTTCAATATTTACTCTGAGCTCGGGTATGAAATTCATACCAGGAAAATGAGCTGAATTCTTTTCCAGGTAGAGATGACCCGCTGCACTGGTAGAGGGAGAGATAATGCGTTGTTAATAGAGGTGAAAAATTCAGTCTTGTGCCTTGGTAATGAGGAACATAGTCGCGCTTATTGACGTCAGAAACCGCGTCAACGTTCTTACTAGAGAGGTGTTGAGTTCACCTTATGCTAGTGTAAAAAGTATTAAACTGAAAGTGATACAGTCGCGCAAAAAATAGAACTATATGTTTATTGTTCGCTCCAAATTTGAGGGTGTACCTGAACTCCGTTATCTTTACGGCGATTATCACGCTGATGGAATCATTTTGTAGTCACTCGAGAGGTTATCTAGTTAAGGAGCTTATCACTCGAAACAGTTTTTTAGCATAAATGTTTAATAGAAATTTTTCGGTTGCTGTTATATTTTCAGTCTTTTTGAAATGACTTCTCAAATCTTTTCGCACAGATTACCTCATCCGGAGCGTATCGATTTGTGTTTCACCTTTGCTCTAAATAAAACTGTCGGGTAACGTACGTGAAAATTGTGACACCGCCATTCAAAAGTTCACGTCCTATTATTACCACGAAACAATTGTGATGACGATCGATCTGCTTGTCTTTTCTAAGCCTCGCATCTGCGAAGAGTATCGATCTGTCGCAACGACCAGCTCATTCTGTAGTTTTTCAGCTTCCAAGCTAGGTGAGGTCATTTATTTACTTTACTAGGTCCATTGTTCATTCCCCACATTTTGTATAAAGGGAAATTTCATTTAGGATATCAGATCTGCTGGTAAGCGAACTGGGATTTTGAGAATCGATGGCTCCAAACTGTCTCATTCGGTGAAATGCTAATTCAGCAGATTGGGAATTCTATTTTGTGTTCGCTTCGTTATATTCTGGATGCAGGCAACTTGCATGCGCGTTACTCCTTGACTCTAGTGAACCTGACGAGATCTCACGAAGGAGGACATCGAACAAGCCACTAGAGGCCTTCAAAATTCTGATGCTATTTGAGCTTTTCATTCCCGTTCTGTTGCTTCTATTGAGTTCTTGTTGAGGAGCTTTTATTAATGAAAATGACGAGGCATTATACTAACAAAAATGAGTGATTCCTGTCTGTCCTACACGCCATGATTCAGTGACTGGTAGTCCAGCGCAAAGAGAACGGAATGACCATCTACCCTGTTGCAATGTTTTTTTTCTACATTTACTACATTTGGATGAAATCTTCGGATGGTGAACTTATCAGTATATTTAGATAGTATTAACTGGTTTATTCTTGATGTCTCAAAATTTTAGCTCCGTCAGGAATAAGGAGTTTGTCAAAAACTTACTTGCCAACTCGTATTCTGCGTATATTAGGTCTTGTCGTTCAAATAATTTCCATGAACGTAACTTAGTCGCTTTGCCTCCATCCACTCACTCACCTTCCATGCTCGTATTTATCTTTTTCAACTTTAGCGCATGACCTCATTTACCACACGGCACCCATTCATTCTGAGAGTCCACTCCGTTTTAACCCTCAAGCTAACTGTAGTCAGCGGCTATGATTTCATCACGCCTATCCTCCTTCTTACTTCCTCATTCTTCGCTCAAATCCAACTGTTTCTCTTGTTACACTCCTCAATCATGTTATCATAAGCACATTTATCTATATTTGGTGGTCTCCAATGCACCTGATGCATCCCTATCAATTGCATGCTCAACTGGTGTATCTAAGTCCTGAACTTTTATCCTAAGCTTTAGAAGGCTGTGACATAGATAACGCAGCAGCTGAAGCTCTGAATTATATGCTCGAAGATAAAGAATTTAAAGCACAGCTGGCTTCATTTGAAGAAGTTAGATAAAGAATATTTGAGAACGTCAAGTGAGATCTTGAGCGAATTTAAAGGTATGCATGGAAACACTTGTATCAAATTTGATTCAATTGGAATCGTTGGGGGCGCCGTTGCAACTTTTAGCACCGTGCAAAACAACGCAGCATTCACACTCGTATTTAAGTTTCCACAGCACTGACAGCAAGCTTTTCGTATATGAATCGTCCTTTTAAAGTTCTTCGTACTTGATTCCTTCTACCATCTTGGTGACTCACTGCTTCCTTCGATTTTACTTTTTTGGTAGACTTATATGGCCACATACAGGGTGTCTCAAAAAAATGTACTCACCCTTTAACCGTTGCTAACATGCTGTCTTCTTTGTGTTTCAGGTGTGAGGTTCGAACCTTTGCGAACATGATTCTTTAATCACATTTAATCATGTTCGCAAAGGTTCGAACCTCACGCCTGCAACACAAAGAAGACAGCATGTTAGCAACGGTTAAAGGGTGAGTACATTTTTTTGAAACACCCTGTATATTAGAAATATTCCTTTTCTTCCACCATCTTGCAATCAGATAAATTATATTGTATTGTTTTCATTTTACGAACAGTTCATGACCTTGGTAGTTTAGTCCAGTTTACTTTCATTATTTTCTTATCATACATCACAATTCTTCCCCATCTCACTTTCACGTGGTTATAAGCCATGGAGGTTTATTTCGTATCTTGTTTCACGTGGTTATAAGCCTTGGAAGCTTATTTCGTATCTTGTTTCACGTGGTTGTAAGCCATGGAGGTTTATTTCGTATCTTGTTTCACGTGGTTGTAAGCCATGGAGGTTTATTTCGTATCTTGTTTCACGTGGTTATAAGCCTTGGAAGCTTATTTCGTATCTTGTTTCACGTGGTTATAAGCCATGGAGGTTTATTTCGTATCTTGTTTCACGTGGTTATAAGCCTTGGAAGCTTATTTCGACGTATCGGAGAAGTCTTATCAGTGTTCAGACTTCTCACTTTTTACGACAGTTTTTAGGTCACATTACGAATTGTCCCTATTTTGAGGTCTAGCCTAAACCCCCGTGTTCTGTCGCCTATCCCTGCAGGAGTAGAGTGGACTGCCGTGTTCAGGAGGGCCTATAATGGACATAGGCACTTGGACATCTGCGTCAAATTTCCTGTTTTTGTTTCGGCTTTAGTATTTTCTAGACGCCAAGCATGGTTCCTGAATTTTGAAGTTCAACAATGAAAAAAACTTTTACCTGTAATACACATGACACATTGTTGTCTGTTAATTCATTTTTAAATTATCTATTTAACCAGTATTCTGCTCTTGTCTTTCAAGTTTGGATGGCATTGATGTATGGAAAGGGAAGTTTCATGTACTATTTACTGCGTTAAGGTCTTATTTTTTTAATTTGTTTTGGAGAATTTAGTCGATTTGAATTATTTTCTATATATAATATTCATGGATCTCTTGAAAATCGTTCTTTCCTTAACTCTACAGCTAATGCATCGTCATCTGCATGTCTTAGAAACTCAAGCTCTTCGGGTGATTAGAAAGGTTCCTCATTTCATAGAGAAAGAAAAGTATGTATGTACTGTGTCTGTATTAGTTTTGTGCCTGAAGAAATAATTCTTTATGGTATTCCTAGCTATCCACAACAGAGCTAGCATTACTTACTGTAGAAGTCCGCCGTGGGTTTACTTTTTATGCTGTACTTTCTTTTTTTTTCTTTCTCTCCTCTCTTGTCTTAAGATAAGTCGGTGTTCCGTGCTGTCGACCTTCCTATGCGAGTACCATGCTTCTTACATTCTCTTCGTTCTTAACTTTTTCTCTCATCGAGATGCTTACACTGTTTTTTCTTTTAATTGTAACATGGCTGCGGCAACGATGGAACCTACATTTTTCAATCTTGTCTTGCCATTTGAAATGACATTTGTTCTTTTTAATTTTTATAAAGTTCTTCTTTACTGCCCGTAAATGCTGGTAAAATTATCGTACTATGATGATAATGTGCCGTAAATCCGTAAAACCGTAAAAATCCTGGTCTCATTAGTAATGTGACATGTTGTTAGATACCTTAGGTAGACAGCGTCATGACCACCCCGTGTCCATGTTCTCGATGAGGCCCAGACTGTGTACGTGCTCCCTGTCACCCAGGCTACTCAAGCCGCTTTTGGCGCCCTAATTTATTTGCTGTTTTAATCCACGCTGTACTTATTGTGCTAAACTTTTACCCTGCTCTGTACAGCATGTATTTAGTACTACTACTACTGCTACTACTACTACTGCTACTACTACTACTACTACTACTTCTGATTAGGTTTGTACCAGAATTACTCAATTTTGCACTAGTGTTACTCAACCCTACACTAGAATTACTCAACCCTGCACTAGTATTACTCGAGTAAATCTTGACTCGTTGCTACTCCACTTCACTCTTCAGAGATGCAGTAGCTTAAGCGGTTTTTTGCAAGAATAGAAGCTTTCACTTCACTCACCCTATTTCAAGCCGCTGACTTGACCCTGCCACACTAGTCCGCGTGCTGGACCTTGTTCCACTTGTTTTGATGCTTCACTTGCTGAACTTTGTTCTACTTGTTTTGATGCTTCTCTTTGCTGGTTCTTGTTCCACTTGTTTTGATACTTCATTTGCTAGATCTTGTTCCACTTGTTTTGATGCTTCACCTGTTGGATCTTGTTCCACTTATTCTGATGCTTCACGTGCTGAACTTTGTTCTACTTGTTTTGATGCTTCTCTTTGCTGGTTCTTGTTCCACTTGTTTTAATACTTCATTTGCTAGATCTTGTTCCACTTGTTTTGATACTTCATTTGCTAGATCTTGTTCCACTTGTTTTGATGCTTCACCTGTTGGATCTTGTTCCACTTATTCTGATGCTTCACTTGCTGAACTTTGTTCTACTTGTTTTGATGCTTCTCTTTGCTGGTTCTTGATCCACTTGTTTTGATACTTCATTTGCTAAATCTTGTTCCACTTTTTTGATGCATCGCTTACTGGACTTTGTTCCATTCGTTTTCATGCTTCGCGGGCCGATTTTTTTACTCGTTTGATTCTTTGCTTGCTGGATCTTGTTTTACTTCTTTTAATGCTTCGTTTGCCAGATCTTGTTCCACTTGTTTTGATGTATCGCTTGCTGGACTTTGTTCTACTCGTTTTGATGCTTTACCTGCTGGATCTTGTTCTACTGGTTTTGATGCTTCGCTTGCTGCTTTCCAGCGCTTCTCATGGCAGCAATGGCGCGATAAATCTTTCAAATCACTTCAATAACCGTATAACCATCCGTGCAGGGCGTGAAGGCTCAACAAGAATTGCATTTCTGCTGAAAGAGGATGAGATCAAATCAATTTACTATAAACCACCTCGCTCCATTCATAAGCTCTCTCACTGTCCGTTGTGAATCATTAATTTTAAATGATATTCGTTGTTGCATTAACAAGAATAAAATGAACGATTTTAATACTGATGAAGTCTTCTCTGAGCAACCCTTCTCTATAGAAAGATTAAATTATCTCGCAATTTAGAGCAAGTGTTCCAGCCTGAGTCTCTGCGTACTTTACTGGATGCATGAAGTTTTGCAGGCGGTTACTCCTCTTTTTCCTTTGGGAGTTCTTGTGCAAAATATTTAATTTATACAGAGCTCAATAGATGTTGTCTAACATGCGTAGCTTTTCGGCTAGTTTGTGTAGTACAGCTTTGATCTTAGCTTTGATTAAGCATTACGTTAAAAATGTTTTGTAAATTTGATTTATATGTGTTTTTAGTAGTATTTTTATTATTTCTTCTGTAACATGTGTTAATCTAAATTCTTCACATTGTGTCTTTCGACGGAATTTCTTTTGAAAGTGTTTTCAATATTTATTTGATCAGGATCTAATTTCAAACTGTAGGATGCCTAGGAATTTCAGGCATCCAAATTGCCGTGATTTATTATGTATCGACGCTATTCATCTCTCGATAAAGACTTTGAATCTTTCTCCTCCCTACAAAATACATGTAAATTGAAGTGCACTAAGAGCTGCAACGCTAAATTCTTGTCAAGAATTTTCCTTCCTGTTCTTGTTTAAGCCTTGCTTTTCTAAAGTATCGGCACCATCTACTACCACTGCAACCTTCACCACCACGCACTGCAACCACCACTAGTGTCCACAAGCACCCCACACACCACCACCCAAACACCGCCATACACCACAACCACACAAACACCGTCGCACACCACTACCACACAAACACCGCCATACACCACCACCACACACCACTACCACACAAACACCGCCGCACACCACTACCACACAAACACCGCCGCACACCACTACGCAACCACCGCAGCATAACAACGCGACCATTTTCACGCACACGGCAAATTCTGTGTGGGCGGCTCTGCTTAGCTCTCACCTCCGCGGGGGGCAAAGTGAAGGCTCAGGTTGCAAGGTCACCACCGCTTGCAGGGACTCGAGGAGGGACTGGTGGTCACTGCTTGCATGTGTGACCATGTGCTAACCTAAAATGAAATGTAGCGACTTGTAAAATAACCCACGGAAATCGTGTTTTTCATGGTGCATGTTGCTCATATCGGTCAATGATCTTCAGAAACAGATCTTAACTGGTGAGGCAAATTTCCACTGGGGCTTTCGACATTTTTAAGATCAGGTGTAGAGTTTATGTATCTGCAAGATTAGATACTGAACTATGAAGCTGCCAAAATTCGAATTACTTCTCTCAGGCTTGACTGCTGTATTCGTGACTAAGGGGTTTCAAGTGTGAGCTGTGGTTTGATGAATTCTGCCTCTTCCACTGGCTGCTCCCTATCCCCTTCGGCTGAGGACGCTGAGCTGGAGAGAAAGTTACCAGAGCTTGGACTTCTCCGACAGCGCTCATGCGTCTTCTGTCAGTCATTCCAGCACCTGGCGTGCGTGCAACGAGCTTGCGTACTGCTGTGCGCCGACCTTTCGTGCGTGTGTGTGCGCTCACTTAGCTTGTTCACACAGTCGACTGGCCTTCCCACGTGCCTGAATGATGTCAAATGATTTTCTCAGTTCTCCGTATGATGGGAAACGCTAAATGACTGACCTGACTAAGATGCTAACTGTGAATGGAATTTCTCAAATCGATTTACTTTGGGCTCATGGAATTCTATTAACTTCTAAATTTCAAATTCATATGTTAAGAACGTTTTCTGAATAGTTTTCAAGCTAATTTCAGCATCGTAATCGGTGAAGTCGTTGAAGTTATGTCGTCTCAATTAAATCCAAACGAACCTCAGCAGTGAGATAACATCACCTTTAAATCACCCCTGATTATTGTTTTTTAAGCAGAGCTCCGACTGGTCTAGTTGGCTGGCTGGTTGCAGTCTTGTGGTAACTCACACTTCACTGCCGAAGCCACTCACAAATTGTGTAGTGGCTCTTGTAATAAGTGCAGTGATGGGTTGATTTGCGATACTTTGATATTGAACCCGTGATAGAAATGGATATTGCAGTAATTGAAGTAAACAGAGTGAAACGTGCTGTTTTTTCTTCATAAACTAGTCGCTTACTTGTTTATAGAATACAAAGCTGCAGGTTACTGGTGGTTCATCCATGTGATATCAGTCATTCCATACTATCTCTTGTGCACTTACTGAGTATTATGCCGAACAATTCGAGGATTATTAATTTTGAAAAATTCTCCAGTGTTAATTTTTTTAAGTATGGATGACGACTTCAATTATATCACTACTGTCATTATGGGCATGACTTATTTGAAGTGCTAGGAAATCCAGCTCGTGAGAATGATAAATTTATATCTAAGGGCCTAAAATGATATTTGTAGACATTAATTCGCATGCGCATATGAAGAATAACTGTCATGAAAATATATTTGCAAGTATGGACATTGAATAACTTGTACTGGAATTTATTACCAAGTACGAAGAATACCTTTCATTGTTATCAGTTAAAATTAAAATTCTTGGAAAGTCTACCATCAAGAATTTTTTGCTCTAAAAATTGAAGGGGTTCATAGATATGAAAAAGTTCAATTCTTTTTGTGTATTCTCACCCCGTCAGAAGTTCTAATAAAAACGAAATAGATGACACAGCTATTGAAAATATTGTTGTTAAATTTTTTTTTAGATGTTTTCCACAAAACTATTGTATTCAATATTCAACCGCCAGATTTATTTCTTGAAAGACTGGGATGTCAAAATTAAACAAGAGAACGCAGGCATGAGCAACAACAAGAGAGAGCGAGAGATGTGTTTTCTATACTGCTGTTATGAAGGAAACTTTCATATCTCAGCTAGTGCCCGTCATGGCGCCTCTTCCTCGTCTGCTGTGGCGCGATGAGGCCTGTGTGTCTAAGGTCTGGTGTTGAGTAACATGTCCTACACAATGACGTGAGCCTCACTACTCCCTCCAACAAATGGTGGAGTAGTACAACCTGTCGACCACCGTTCCAAGTTATCCCGTTATATTCTAATGGAAATTTAGTTGATGTCTGTGTGCTGTGTCTTTGCCCTGCCTCCCCATAAACGGTATCCTGGAACACGAATCCAAACAAGCACTTGCATTATATTCCTTTTTTATGTGCGGAGTGTGGAGCCACGGCGGGGTTCTAGTGTTGCTCATGATTTACGCAACTTGGACTTCCTTTTTACCAATTCCCCTCCTTCAGTCTACCATGATTGCATGACAAAGCTAATTTTTCTTGCATTCTTTCTAATGGAAATAATTTTCCCTGTGCAATTATATCATTTAAAGCTCATTTCATGATGACTTTGTTTTATCTTTGGTGTTCTCTTTACCTTTTTATTTTTATTTTTATTTTTCATTGCATTCTTTGTGTGTTTCACATTTAACTTTTAAAGAGAATTAGAAAAATGCGCATTAGCAAGCCAAAAATATAGAAAACAAACGAACTGATAAATACATATTACTTCTGAACCTGATGGAGAGAATCTGTGTACGACTCAAGTCACTTCATAGTAAGTACAAAATTTTTTAGTCAACTAAGCATTACACTCCAAATAATTTTTATTGCAAACAAAAAGAGGCGGACTTACGTTGTCATTTACAACACATCAAGTTTAGGCGTTGAATTATGAAACATGGTTCAGCTATGACCATTACAGTCACTACCTTGATGTTACACAAACATGTCGGAAATACGTAACAACGCCTCTGAATCACCTCTACTGGCATGTGAGGACACTCTGCTGCAGCTCTGGAGCGATGCCTGAACTTCTACATTGTTGTCCCTAAGGAAGGTAGGATGCTGAAGAGAGCTTTGTTCTCAGTGTATGTGTGGAACTTGGCGCGTTTTTTCAAGATGTGTGTAGCATCGCTGAGCACCACTCTGTGAGAACAGAGGAAGTACTTGGCATTCTTCAGTGGTATTCCTGAGCATTCGCTGCAGACTTAACATTGTTTGTTGCAAGAGTCTGTTGTGGGTTTAGTTGATACGCCTTATATTTATTTCTTATTGCATGTCCATCTCTCAGGGATCATTGTTTCTTTTAATTTTTTCTTTAATTTGCCTCTTCAACTTTTTGTCTTTTTAGTGTGCGTACGTTACCTATTTACCGGTTGTAGTGAGCTGTACTCAGCGAGACATTATACCTAAGTGGTCTTTTAAATTCATTATAACTAAATCAATACTGTTGCTCTGAGATTATTACGTTATTTTTGCCGAAGCAAAAGTTAAATCCTTACTATATAATGTCTCATTCGATGTATCTCTGTGTCAAGGAAAAAAATTAACTCCTGTCCTTTCACAAAAACGATTTCGTGTTCTTTGAGATTTTTCATTCTTATTTTCCCTTCGAAATTCTGCAATTTATCTTAAATGTTTTTGGGACCTTTGTGTCCATTTGCGTGAGCTCATTCCGTGTAAATTGTAATTGATTGTAATTGTAAATGTAAATTGTAATTAATTGAGAACGCGTTTTGTTGCACCACCACTGTGGCACGTTGCGTTGTGCGAGTAAATCTTGCATGCAACACGTGGGTCTTACGCCATCTGCCTCATACCCTTCTCGTGTCATTGAGGATCTCTCGCTGTAATAATTCATCTCTTCTTTTCATGCGGCCTGTATCCATAATTGATGCTTTGTATCTATTATAGTGTGGTCTTTTGCCGAACGCGGCTTCCATGACTTGAGTTACAGCGAGGTTCATTAAGCAAATGCTGCCACAGCAGTTAGCAGGGTTCGTATTTGTGTTCATTTTGTCTCCAGTTTTCCACCTCATGCGGTTTATAGAAGCATTTATTAATGATTAATTGATGATCGTTGTGATAGCAGAAGATGAGCGAGAATTATTTAGAACAGGAGGATTACGTACTCAGGTGAATATGCAGTGATTCATTACTTCTTTCTAGAGAAAACCCATGCAAAATTAGAGTAAATAGTTCGTATTTTTTTGTGAATGAATGGTCTTTGCATGTTTTTGTACTAACGCAAGTGTAGACTTGAGCTACTCCGTTTTATTTGCTTTATTTCATACTCCAGTGATGGAGCTCGTCTCCGATATATATTTGAGTGTACACTATCATTTTTGTTAGCTCATTTTGCTTGTAAATTATTTTTCAATTTACGATTTCAGTAAAGTGTTGAATCGTTTCGATCGATTAGTTGGTGTATTACACAATTTCCTATCTCTGAGTCGTTCATTTTCCCAGCGTCAAGTATCTAATTTGCATGTAAACGTGTGTGCTTATTTAGTTGTCGATGATCTGCGCAAGATCTTAATCTAGTCAGATCTTATTTTACAAAGCAGGAGACAGCGCTTGTCAAAATTCCCATCTTTAGAATGATCGCAGACGCAGACATGTAAAATTTTCTTGTTGAAAACGTCATTTCTGACTACTATTGCTATTCTTTTTCCAGTCACGTTCACGAGCTTCATTGATGCTAATTCTTCTCGTGTGAGTTTTCTCAGATAGTTTTCCTTTTATTGTTAATCATTTCAGTAAGAATTGAGTTATTTTCCTGCGCGGCAACCACCTGCCTCGTTTCTCTCAGCAAATAGAGCTTTTACAGGAAAGTCCTTCTGTTTATTTATATCTTAGACACCAACGGTTTTCTGATTCACGGCCAAGTCTGAAATTTGTCTGAATATGCCTCATTGACGATATTTTTCTCTTCAATTTCTTCAAAAATTTTGTCGTGGAATAGCTAAGAACTTTAAAATTGAAATCTGAGTTAAAAGTAAAGTATGTATTCGAAATTTGAATTACAAACAAAAAAAATCAATCGTTCTTTTGGATCTATTCTTGTTCTAAGTTCCATTGGCGGTATGTGACCATTATCTCAATTTTGATTGGTGGTATGTGACCATTATCTCAGTTTTCATTCGTGGTATGTGACCATTATCTCAATTTTCATTGGTGGTATGTGACCATTATCTCAATTTTCATTGGTGGTATGACCATTATCTCAGTTTTCATTGGTGGTATGTGACCATTATCTCAATTCTAATTGACCATATGTCACCATTTTTCCATTTTTCAATTCTCATATGGAACTGTCCCGTTGTCACTGCTGATCAGCCTTCGTGTTATATTAAGTACTTATTTCAGGTAGAAACTCAAACGTATGTCATCGTGTAGAAATTTAGCGTTAATGTGATATTTAGTTATTAAAACAATTAAAATTGCCACATTTTTACTTGGAAAGTTAATTATATATGTTACCGGTAAGAAAATTTGCGTTACATTACCAAGACAATGCGTTTTTGGGACAAAATTTGTGTTTTGTCTGTCCGACTGAAAATCATTCCGAAGCACTACGGAAGAATTAAAAGGGAAGTATTTCGCAAAGCAGACTCGTCCGTGTGCCTTGAGAATCAGGCGTCTTTGAGAGTAATACAATTACTCACTGCAGAATCATAGTTTATAGTTCACGAGACATGTTTAGTCTTCTTATACTTATCTTTGATCTTGTGAGGGCAATTATTTTTTTCTTCAATAAATTCTATTTTATTTTCTACCCGTTAAATACACCCTACCATTACGGATACTGTACGTACGATAAATATCATTAGAAAAGCTTGCAACGATAATTTGAAAATTAGAGATTTGATTGAGAGAAATTACGGTGAAATGATTAAAGTCAAAATAACTTGTGTTGTTGCAGCTACACTGCACTATCATGAAGATAGTCTACATACATCTGCTACACGAGGACCAACTTGCATTGGCGGAGCACAGTTGCAGCTGTAAACGAGGTCGTTCGGACGAGGTCTTTTCAGCCTTTCTTTGCCGCTAAATCTTGCACTGTAGGCGTATTATAGGACTTGAGGTTCGTCGTCGGGCACACCGTGTTTTTTAAAGCCCTTCTTTCTTTTTTCTTGAAATACGAACAAAATGTAACGTTATGGAAAAATTTTCAATTACAAACTTGGAAGAATAAAGTACTGTGATCTTGTTGCAAGAACATTTTTAGCCTTAGAATGTAAATGTGAGATGTATTTGATAACGGTCATCATTGAGTAGAACAAATTGTGACGCGGTTACAGTTGATGCAATGAACGAAGAGTGAACGTAGCTGTCGCACCTTGTCACGAGTCTTGTGATCTGGTGACTTTCAGTCAGACATCTTAGTATACTAGCAACTTTAGTTCTGTTGAAATAAATTTTTCTCAACGATTCTATTCATCTTCTTTCTCTCTTTAATATATATATATATATATATATATATATATATATATATATATATATATATATTTATTTATGATATGTGAATTAGTTTATTAGTTAGTATTCATTAGTTTAGTTCTTAGAGTATCATTTGTCACGTAATTCAAGGATTTCCAGGAATAAAAATTGAACTGCTGAGCGTCAGGTATAATTCATGAGCTTATTTTCTTACAGGACTGAATTAGAAAGTTATTTTTGCTTGCACAATATACAATTTTTATTATTTTTAGTAAAAATAATACATTGTTCTGTCAATCTTGTTTTCTACTCAAACACAGGAGTGAAATATATTTCCTAGGCTATTGCGTAGTGAGCACAAATATTTGATGAGTGTGCGTTTGTTAAACTGAACACGGATTAAGTGCACAGCTAGTTCAAGAAAAAGTTTGTTTGACCCGATTTTAATGTTTAATAAGCTGAGAACTGTCCGCAAATTGCGCCAGAAAATTTGTGTTCATGGTATGAGTGTTGGATATTCAGTTCCCTTATCACTAAATCCTGGACGTGTCACGCTAATTGGTTTTGTAAAACTTTTGATGTTTTTCTAATTAAGACCTCGAACAAGTTGCATATGTGGAGCAGCGTCTGCTTATGTTGGTAGCGTTTCAGGAATTGAGTCTGTGATGAATTCTTATGTGAAAGTTATAATAAGATAAAGGCTAGTCCGTCGCACACTAATTACTAGCAGACAACCTGCTTTTTTGGTGCTAAATGCGTGATATTCAAACTAATTTGATTTAATTTATTCGTACATTTACAAATTTCAAACTTCAATGCCCTATTCACCCTGTTTTTTATGTTTTCTGTTGGTTACTATTGCTTTTCCAGTTGTGTTGTATTGATGCTAGCCAGAGCTTGTTGTGATAACGCATTTGTTGTAAAGTGTCGAGAGATTCAATGCTTCTCAGTCTGTGTGGAAGATTTCTGATGTTCAGAGTTACGGAGCATTAAATACTGATAACGTTCATCCGGTATCTCAATAACAAAACAAGCACGCATCTGAAGAGTTTGTAGGATACATACAGCGGAACTAGTAACACTTATTACAAAAACTTTTTGGCCCTGCAATTTTAAAGCCTTGTGTTTTCCCTTCCTGACCTTGTTGTTAGACAATACGGTGTACCGTACGACTGATTTTTTCTAAGGGTTTCTTCTGCTCTATATTTGGCTTCTTCTCATTTCATATTTTCGTCTCTTCAAACAGCTTTTTTGTCAGACACAATGGGCGCTACAGCGAGCAGCAGAGGCACTAAAATTTTGTGACCTTCTGATGCTGCTTGTTCTAAAGTTAGTTCAGCTGTACTGCAATGACTGTCTTCATCCATTACACGGAAATTGAGTCTAATCGCAAGTCAAATACAGATTTTGTGTTATGGTGCGCATAGCTTTTGATTTCACTGAAAAAACCTTAATCATCACTAAAAAGCTTTTCGTATTTTTAAATTTACACTTTACCAGTTGTAAACAAGTTCAATTCAAGTTGTGCATTCATCTTGAGTAATTAGATGATATGATTTACGTTATATCTAAGCGCTTCGAATTATTCAGCACTTTCCGCTCACTGAGTTTGATTAATTCATTTTCTTAGGGAAATTTTTTTTAAATCTTGCCGTCATTCTCCATAATTCTATCTAAACAAAATAATATTATATTGTTTTAAATGACACTTATCCATTTGCACATTAGCTTTTTATTACTTTTCTGACGCGAAACCTTATTAAATTTCCGTGACTCTGAAACATTCACTATTACTTTGTGTTTTTTATACTGTCTTTCATTCAATCAGGGACATCGTATTGAAAGCCTGGTGTGGATGTGAAAATGATTGCAATGTTGACGAGATATTCGTAATGACATTCGTCATGATGATGCAATTCATAAATTTCTACTTGAATTAACTCTATGACTACGAACTTAACTCAAGTACGAACATGTGATCGCCTCAGTAGAAATAATTATTCACTAATTGCTACACTCGCTTCGTTGCAGTAATGCTCAGTCTGGACACTAGCTTGTCTAACTCATTTTAGAGACTAGATCTGATTGCTGAGTATCATTGAATGATGCTGAGTTAGTGTACGACTATCCTGTTCCTACCAGCAAGCGTACGAGCACAAAGTGTGCTCCGCGTACTCAAGTAGTACACTCGACATTGTTTTGCATGCTCCTCCTTGTATGTTCATAGTGCTCCTCATTTTCTCAGTACACACCATTATTTCGTTATCCAACTGCTCCATTTATGCAGTCTTATTGAATTTTGGATGTAATTCTTATTTCCAGTATTGGCTGTAACTGTGAAAGTGTGCCTACATGAATTATTTATTCTGATGGATAGTGTTGAATACACTTGCATATATTTTTACAATCCTCTGCATTTGATTTAACAATCTACTCGAGTATAAGTTATTATTTGAAGAATATTGGTTGAACTTTTGTTGAATTTCTAATAACTCTCGTGTTTGAGCGGTAGGTACCATTTCATAAATCTGAGGCATACGTCACCAGGTACTGCTGTAATCACGTTAGATGTTCCTAAACTTTCCTCGTTTTGAAGATTTTCAGTCCTTCATTTTATGTCACCGTGGCTGCAGCGCCATGCAACCGTGGCCGAAGCGTCTCATATCCGTACTTGAAGCGGCTAATCTACGGCCTCATCAAACGTCCCGCGTAATCCAAGTCTCGGTTAACACCTTCATTAATCATGGCTTGCTTATCATCCGGCCAGGACGCATCTACCTCTGAACTGAAGACGGTTTGTGTGTATCACGTGGTCTTTAATGTAGAGTCGTTTCGCGTCACTTGGATTCAGAGCATATGTTGCGAGTTAGAACTACATGACTGGCCATTCTTTTGTGAATTCTTTAATCATTGTTTTTCAGAACAACTGATACCCTTGAAAATAATTTTCAATAAAAGTTCTGAATAAGAAAATTTAGCTCGACAGTCGGCCACGATTGTTTTCCCACTCAGAAATGCACACACGGACATTATTGTCATACGCATCGAGAAGACTGGAGACTACGAAAAATTAAATTCCTCTTACTTTTCTCGTACGTCGAAAGCTTTGCAAGAGCAAAGCGGTTGCGTACGCAGTCTCAGGACTTGAGAAAAGCTCTCAAGCTTGTTAGGAAGGTCCGTAACTCGCGTGATATGCACGGGCAGCTCTGCATATCAACCTTTGAACAGAGTTCACGTCCCGAACTCACTTGGTTTGTGTAATGTGTAAGTTAATGCAGATTTCGGTTGCAAACTCGGTAGACTTGCGTTGGTATTTCAAAAATTTCATGCGTAATATTGGCCAGGCTAACTTCGTTATTATGAGGCACGAATATTTTCATAGCTGATTAGGAGTAGTTCATTGATGCGCTGTGTCGATTTCACGCCAGATGTGGCGGAGCTTACACTTTTAATCATTTGGATTTTGGACAAACTAATGGGCGTAAATTTAACGGGGCACATATTATGTACACTAAAATCTTCTGAATTACACTTTGCATATTTCTCTAGTTTTGAGGCGAACGAATATTTTTTGCAAAAAACTAACCCAAACAATTTGATGAATATTCACTCATTGCAAGTAAAGTAATTTTTCAAAAATATAATGATTTTCCCTGTCGAGGTAACTTGGTTACATTGTTCTGTCTATGAAAGACTCGCTTAAAGGTGTTTTTTATTGTTATGTTTTTTATCGTTATGTTTTCATAGCCTGTATCTGTGTTACTTAACTCCTTGTGAGTGGTCCATGGGTTTAGCTCTTCAATGTAGATAACTCTTAATTCCTCTCATTTGCCATCGCTTGCTACCGGAATCTACTGTCGGTTTACTTGAATAGTTCAGGAGAGCTAATCTTTCTTTCATTCGCAAGATCTGTGTCACTAACAACGGTACTACCAAACAAGACACTAGAGTGTTCCTCAGACGCGCATACTGAGACAACCACACCTACCTCTATTTCCCTCCACCTATTTCCTACAGGCACATATATTGTCTCTTTATCGCGGAGAAATAATACTTTGCGTGCCACGAGGGAAATCTTTCCGGAAATTACACTGGAAGTTCAGCAAGCAGCTTAGGAAAAGTGCACACGAAGCCACGCTGGCTCGAGCACGCCGATATGTAAGCTTTTCAAGACTCTATGCAAACAAACGCCATTTTCGAGCAACAGCTAACGTGAAAAGCTTTCAAGGCGCAATAATACGAAAGAAAACGTTATCGTAAGCCAGCATTTTCTGTTGAATTGAAAACGGCTTGAGGAGTCTTGAAGATTTGGGCTGGAGGTTAAATCAACATCAAGAGTTTTACGCTCAGCATTTTGAGACGAGAATTATGCCCAAATATTTCTCATCGCATACTTGGAAGCGTCAAGTTTAAAACATTCAAAAAACACTGAGTTTTAAACTTCATTAAAGGAATTTGTGTTTTCAGTCTTTTTGTGCTCAAAATGAAAAATTCAGACTAGACATTTTGTGAATCAAGGCTTTTTAAGTTCCTTCATACTTTCATATCAGTCAAGAAGATAAGACAGAATGGAGGTGATATTTCGAAGAGATCAATTTGCACGTAAGAACATGAGTTTAATGGAATAACAATACTCAGTAATTCCAGCATAGTTACAGCTGCGTAGCATCTATATATAGGTTGTTCTCACTTTATTCCTTATATTTGTTTGAAAATAATGACGTGCATTGCAGCAAGATAAGGGTGAGCTATGAGTCAAAATGCAAGATGAATAATGAGAAACCCTGCGTTTGAAGTCTGGTTAACTGATGGGCAGAGCGGCTTAAAGAATAACGCAACTGTTCAATGTAAAAAGCTAAGTATAACTTGAATATCAAATATAAAAGCGGAATAAATATAAAACTTCTTGCGCTGAAGGTACCAAGAAAATAAAAACGTACTTAGAATAAAAAGTACAACAAATCAGCAAACTTTAAGCAAAATTAACAAGATGACGATAAAAGGTTTCCTGACATGAAAATAAGAAATTATTTATTTGTAAAATAAACATTTATTTTGAAGGAATAAGGTAACTTATACATATGAAGGCAGAAAATGAAAAATTCCCTGCCATAGACGAATGAGAAACATGTTTGGTGAACAAGACTAAACTGAAGAGCACTGTTCTTTCAATCACCACATCCTTGCTTGAGTTGACGGCGATTGAATGTTAAAATAAATCCATGACAGAACATTGATTGTCATGTAGATGTTGACACAGGTTGTCTGATGCCGACACACAACAAACTCCACAACACACTAAGAGTGGCGACTGCTACGAAGGAAACTTATTGTATGCAGTATGCGTACAATAAGTATGCTGGATGCAGCACTTACAGCGCCTGCTACAGCGAAGACTCAATAGACGATGCAATTTTTTGAAGTTTTCGGTGATGGAAGCGACGTTCTGCAATTTCATGTGTATCCGTTCTAGCACTTCTGATTGATATTCTGACTGTTTCGTTGTACTCATTTTTTACCTAGAAATATACAGAAAATGGGCTACTAAAAACTACGAGTATTCGATCAAATGTTTCAAAATTTCAATCATCCTTCGATTGAAGTTCCTATTGGACACAAAGAGAGTAGCAATGACAGGTGGACAAAACACAAGAGTGGATTTTAATGCATTTCAATATTAATACATAAATAGTTAATAAACGCGATATTTTTACATTTCAATTTTAGCTCATTAAGTCTAGTCTCGTAATCTAATAAATACGCCTACTTAAAGCTTCGACTACATCTTCTACAAGTTCTCGTTACTAATTTCATTTCGTCGTTTTTCAGGCTACGCCTTTCCTTCTTTCCTCCTCCTTGCAGTGTTCATCCGGAACTGAGGGCCTTGCTGTATTTCTTGAAAATGCTTTTAAAATACTAGTTCCAGAAGTTGGGATGCGGTCCGGATGTTAGCTATGATGTTTTGAACGAGAATTTAATTTACTCCTTTTTCCACTTATTAGCGTTGTTTACAGCATGACTTGGGGCTCAGTGCTACACCAGCGTCCACCTGTATGAGCTATACGTTCTGTCACCTCAGCAAACAATTTCCCTCTCTAAAATGTGGATATACTCGTACGTGTTGGAATTGACTAATTGTTCATCGGGAACGAAGAAAAATGCAGCCTGCTTTCTGAAACAGCCTGCAGCTTGTTAGTCCAACAGTTTTAAGATCATCACGCTCACTGGACGCTTATCTTATAACGTTCCAGTGTCCGCAAGGAACGCAGGTATATATGCCCCATGGTGTGTCTATTCGACAGTCTTGATTTCAGACCAAAAATTTTCGTCGACTGCATTCAAAGTTTATGCTGCGATCATAACATGTTCAAAATCATTTTGTAATGAACAGGCGTTGTTCGATGTTTTCTGATCGAGAAATCTAATTTACTGAAGGCCACACATTTAATCCCATGCTTTTGATCGTTCTAGAAATGGCCAGAGGTGAAACTTCATTCGAGAAGCAAGTTTTCTAATTGACCTCTGGGGATTTCTGCCACCCGAGCTTTCAACTTACGCTTGGAATTCTTGTCGCCAAATTTGAGCTTGAATCTACCCTCAGGCTGAAGAAAAACAGCCTCCCTATTTTTTCGCTTTTTGACCTTATTAGTTTTGCTTTTCCTGCGTATCACGCTGTCATAAATTTCAAAATTGGACATCGCTGAGCAATAAAGCTCGCATTTTAATGTTAGTTTTTTATAAGTATCTTACATTCGAGCATTAAATGTAGCACTCGAGAGAAGTGACTTACATTATTGAACTTAATTTAAACAAGAGCCATAGCATTGATAAGGGGAAAAAGGTTTTAGGAATGGAAGTTACATACTGTGCATCATACAGTACAAAAATAATGCAGTCAATTGATGCGTCCAATTTATTGTTGCGTTCACGCATTCATAGAAAATCCCCCATTACCCAAAACTTGACAAGCAAATTAAGTCGTGATATTCGAAGGATTCCATCATGTTTGGATAAGTACATCGCGCTTCACCCGATCTGTTCATTTGAGAGTTATTAAATTCATAAATACGGAAAACGTTCGGACCCCGGGCACAAGAACACTGGTATAAGATCGTGTGCGTCTACCCGCAAGTTACGGCGAAATTGCATGATTTAACAGTCAGTAATCACAATCAATTACTAGTTACCTGAGTGTGAGGTCATGTGACTTCGCTACTGTGTATGCCCCGTAACGGAGCTCAAGCTTTCCCACGAATTGGTGAACACAATCACCACAAACGCGGGATTGTATTAAACTTGATCACGGTCTTGGCACTAAAATATCCCCTAATTAACATGAGCTTATCACGAGTACAGTAGGTGAACATGAGGAGGATAGTGACAGCATCAAAGACACTCGGGTGGATGGATACTTGCGCCTTGCGTCGGCCCGGACTTCAGAAAATATAATAAAGTAACATAAAAAATCTGGCTTCGACTAATGCTTATTTAAGCTATGAAAAACAATTTCAGATTAAGACTGCGGTTATAGATTCTGAAATCTTTTGATTTTAGATTAGTTTTTATGTTTTTAAAAATGATAAACTGTAACTGAAAAATTCAGGCAAGATCTCGTTTACATCAATTTGAACAAACATGAGATACAACAATGAAGTTACTTCAACAGTGGCAGCAATCAAAACAAACCTTTCAAAGCGACGAAAAATATCAAAATAAAGTTAGAAATGTTAGAAATTACGAATTTCTTGCTCGCAGAAGTTATAATCCTTTTGTCCTTCATATCGTGCTCGTCGCTGCTACTTGGGAAGTTGCTGGGATTTTTTAGTTTTTTTGGGTAGAAGATACTGAAAGTGTCTGTCAAGTGCCACATTTCACGTTCGTTATGTATAGTTTAAACTAATAAATGCAGTCAGCAATACTGGTAGGGTCCATTATGGTGGACTTTTTGTGAAGTAGGCCTACAGTTTACTGTGTGGGTTTGGTTGTGAAGTAGTAGGTTTTTTTTCTTCTGGACTTCTGAGTACTTCTAGCCCAACAGATTTACATACGTAATGTGTATGGTGTTGTACACATCTTGGATAAATATACGACTGCTAATTTCTCATAGGAGTAATAGCTCTGCTGTAGAAGTACTTGAGAGGTTTGAGCAAGGGACACTTGTGTTTGTAGTAAATGTACTTGTATGATACACGAGACGCGTCAGACCTTGAAAACCTACCCATCTGAAAATCAACATGCATATGAAATATATATAAATATAAATGTTCAAAGACATTTATATATAAGGAAATGTGTACAGTACCTTGCAGCCCACGTCCATCACGTATTTGTGTGGTTAGTCTGAACAACTATTTCACTAACATGTTGATCACTGAATGGTTACGATGGTTGAAGCGTGTATAATCTAACATGTACATAGTTAATATCATAGACTTTTATCGCGAGAGGAAACTGAAAAGGTGATGACGCCAGCACTGCATGGATCTATTAAAAAATGGTTTGAAAAATTATCGAATGGATGTGTAAATGTTTCGGTCAGCTGAAGTTTGCGTTTCGATAGATGTCATTTGTATAATATTTGTATACTAAAAAAAATACCCAGGCTGATAGAGAGAACCAAATTACGCTTCAATTTGGTGTTAATCGTACGTGTTTGATCTTAATTTGCTTATAAAATCTAGTTAATGAATTCATGTATTGTGCTCATTATGAATCCTATTCTTATCTATGTTATTTAAGTCTGTTATACTGTCTACTTTACTTACTTGCATTGTGTTACCTGTGTAATGTATCTGCATTACGTAAGGATATACCTTTACGCATCTGCATTACGTAAGGATATACCTTTACGCATCTGCATTACGTATGGATATAAGACGTGAGAACGAAATTCCTTTTGGGTAAATGAATGAACCTTTTTGTTAAATATTTCATCCATGTGTGCTATGACCCAAGGGACTAAGTAAGTAAGTAAGTAAATAAGTAAGTAAGTAAGTAAGTAAGTGCTATGGCCTGCAATTGTTGTCCTGGGGTGCTAACGGAAGTGGACACGACTCTCCATATCCGCTGCACGAGCTGAGGCTTGGAGTTCACCATCCGATGAGTACACCTGACTACAGTGCTGCAGGCTAACAATGATGACATAATCAAGGATTTATTAATTAATTTGGGCCTTGTGATACAATAGTGCTTAGTTGGTTGTCATTTTTTTTACGAGAATTTGTACTTTGAGTGAACGTACTTTCGTGTGCAAAATACACCTGACAACATCGTCGTCGTTCTAATGCTAAACTTGTGCGTTGCTATTTAGTGGTAATTTCAGGGTATTACGTTCAATGCATACTGCGTGACTTACAAATTGGAAATGCTCATGTTACGCTGGAATTCTGTTTAGACCAATTATTAAAGTCTTCCACACGTGCTCGTAGCGTGCGTACAAATAGCGGCTACAGATTTGTTTTCTCATCTGAAAGATGACGAGCTCGTTTGTCAAGAACGTGAATTGGAGGTAACTTTTCCACAGTAATCTTGCTATTGCCCTTGAAACAATTATTTACTCGTTATGCACTGTGAGATGACTTTGTGACCTGGAATTGGGTGTCTGAAAGATTGAATGAGTTTTCCGATCTCGAAAGTGAAAGTTAGCGCGGATCCTCATGTTATTGTTCTGATAACTGAGTAAATAGAATCATCTTTATCCATCATAGCAAGTCATTTCGAGCATATCAATCAAATTTCTCTGTTGCAATTATATTTGATAGAACATTATTTGCATAGTTTCTCCGCTAGACGCATGAAGGTTGGAGGAATGAGGGGTGCAAGGGGCGGCAGATCGTCATGAGGCGGAACGGCTCTTGCTGCTCTGGCTTCCATGCACAGCGGCCTGAGAGCTGGAGCCTGCCATGCTTCAACGTGCGAGTAACATCAGAATTCAAACAGTAACGCTTGTATCAATCTTATGGACTAAGTAAATTAGTGATCAATGAAATCAGTTTAACGATTATTCATCACAACAGCCTTCAAAGTAGTACCTTCCTTTGTGTTGCTTCGTTTGTTCTACTTTTGCTCCTACTAGTTTTCTACAGCATCTACTAATTTTTCCTCACAGTATAAAGGACTTGCTAGAGTATGTCGTACATTTTATTGAGTGGAGTTTGTACTGCTAATTTGTGTGGGAAATTTCTCAGTTCCAGTTCAGATACGAAAACTCATGTGAGGTAATTCTCATGCAACAACTTGCTTGATATTAGTGTTCATCATTATTGTACATGTACATAGTTTAGAGCTTGCTTCATTCAGTGTGGAGTCATCATACCTGCACTGCAGATGGTGTCAAATAAACGCTGGCTTTTCTGCTGTTGTGGACTGTTGGGGATTATTTTGGCACGTAATAAGTAGTAATTATTAGCATTCAACGAATAAATTACGGAGCTGATCAAATCTAAGTAGATGTGTTATACATTTGGCACTATGAACATCTTATTTTAAAAAGACTCAAGCTTGGCAATTACATTCCACACTAATTTTACAAATTCTAAAAAAAAGTATTCAGTGTATTTGTCTCCAAACTGCTACTTGAGAGGCTCAGGGTTATTGAAGAGCTAAACAGAAACGAATTATTTCACATGTATTGAATATTGAAGTTTTCGCACCTATGTAATCCAATTTTGTATTTTTCTTTATCTAATTTACATGTCCATGAGTAAGTAAATATTTAATGCCAATATAGTAAGTAATAGAGCTGTGGCAGAAGAGACAACTGCGTGCCTTCTCTAATATTGTAACCGTGTTTGTCATGTGTATGACTGGAGTAGCCTGCATACAGGACTGGGTCGTGTCGTCTACAGAAATGGAACTCAAGAATTTTCCTCTTCTTACCTGAGTAATTCTTACAAATTACCTGTGAAGAAACTGTCAACAACACTTCAGAAAAGTTCAAATCGTTCTTACAAATTTCTCTTTTCTTGGGTAACTTCGAACTGAGCTGGGTGATTTAACGAGAATCAGTTGTATTGGAAAAGAACCATGAAATAATTCTTTCGTCTTTCATAATTTCACACGAGTCCATAAACCACACATGCATTGCTGTATGACCATTGATTGATACCATGAAACAACCTTGAAGCAGTTTTAAGACCAGATTCAGAAGACCTACTGCTCCACAAAAGCGAAAGGATGCTGTACTCTTGACTGACCTCTGCAACTCCAGTAGGACGACCATTGCTGTCCAGAATTTTTTCTTTTTGTCAGTTCTTTTGATCGCTCGCCACATGTCTGGTTTGCATGGACATTTTCTCTGGGGTTTGCTCGCCTCCGTAATTGTCTTTGCTTTCATCATGAACAGGTTTCGAGAAAACATTTTCTATTATCCCGTAGAGCAGCGTTAGGACGGGCTGCTAATATGATATACTCGAACGCTTTTATTTTATTCGCATGTTTTGCTTCAATTACTTATGGTAGAATCACTGATCATTGTGGTAGTTTCAAACATTTATTAGTCTTTTTTCTACTTTATCTCCCTAGTTCATTTTTGTTGCCGAATCATCATTGTCATGAGCGAAAATCATGGGCGAAAATTGTATACTTTTTCTGGTCTGGAAAATATATTGTTTCAATTTTTTTCAACACTTCACACGATGCCGGATTATTCTTTATTAGTTGAAATTGTTTTTGAGGCGCTCGTTGAGCTGTTGTTGCAAAACATAAAAGTATGTTCGGATGTTGTATAGTCTCCCTTATACCTACACAGCATGTGCTGAACAAGTATATTTTCTGAAATTTAGAATTGACGTTTGGAATTAATATTTAATTACGTTCCTTGCTGGGTTGCTATAATTTCACTTCAACCAGTGAAGTGAACTGAAGAGGATTTCATTTCAACACGTCTCCTTGATGCTCTCGGATATGAGAAGGCAGGATTCCTGAGCTCCACTGAGAGGCGCTTGCTGGTAATGTCTGTCTTCACAGCAAAATTAGCAAGGCCTATTGCAGGAGTCTGCTGTGGGTTTAGTTCTTACGACTTAACATTTCCCCTCTTTTCCCCCTCTCTCCAATTGATTATAACACCAATGAAAATAATGGTAATAAAACATTATAGTAAATAATTTTACACTGATGTAGATTCATCACTTATATTTACATGTAATTGAACTCATCACGCTGTCCAGGAAAGTATTCGAAATGATCATCAATTTTGAAGTCTATGAAAATCTTAATACTTACGTATCTAGAAACATATTTTGTCTCTGATGGTTGGTGATGAGTGTTTTTTAATAGTTCTTTGGTTTTTGGAATATGTCAGATTTACTTAATAAAATATTTTCAAATTCATCTTATGTAACTTTTTAAATAAGGAAATCAGTGTCAAAAAGAGTTGGATATAATAGATTACTCGTTTATTTTCACTATGGCGTCACTCAGTAATTCTTCGTCGTAGTTTAAAAGACGGAAAGAAAATATTTTTTTATCGTATTCTTCTGTTTTAAAGTAACCGATCATGTTCGGGCATCATAGAAATTTGATGTCACAGTCGAAATTTTGCAAAGTTTAATCGTTTCGATCACCACTGTTCTCCGAATTAATTAACTTGATGTATATTACGTACAGGTTTCGCCATGTGCTCAAGTGATTTAGATTCGTGCAGGATTGGTATGTACGAGTATTACGCTGCTACGCAATTTTTGTAGCACTTCTTGGAAAAGAATCACTTCTCCTGGTATCATTCTCTAGAACTTATGAGATTGCCTAAGATTTCATATACACGAGATAAAAATACACAGTGCATTTTTATGTAACATGCAGAGAAGGAAATTATCGTCTGAGAAGGTTAAGAAATCTGCTACAAGGGAAATTTCACAGTATGTTCGGGCGGTTAGCTCCTGAACATGGTTGCTATGAGAAAATGTTTTGGGATTGTCAGTTACATAATTAGTTAACTAATGTGTGGTTGCCTGAGCTGTACACAACAAATGAATTCTGAATATGAGCGTAGCTATTTCATAAATAACGAACTTTGTTCATCAAACTTTAGGGACGCAGGAATATATTTGATAGATTTTTGCCACTTTGAAGTGCAGCTCTTCAGCTCGAGTCCCGTGAGCACGCAAACTAAAGTTGTTCAGTTCTATCTCGGTTAGGAACGGAAAACTTGGAAAACTGTTGGGCTTTGAAATAAGCACAGGTAACGGACTCGAATCTAGATTTGCTGCGCTGACGTTAGACATCCCTTTCTGAAATCGTCTCTGTTGAATAATTCAAGCACCCAACTTTGTCTTCATAGAAATGTTGCTCATTTTTTAGTTTTATTTTTCGAAAAATGAATTTTTTGTGCAAACATTGCGTTCATACAAAGCTAATGCTCATCTGTAAATTGTAACCTGAGTAGTGTTTCGTTCATTCTTTGCAAATTATTGTGAGAAGGAACCTTCACTGCAGTTCATTGTCAATCATTTGTTGGTGGTTTTTTATATTTGAATTTATAATTAAATGACCTAGTTTTTCTGATGCGCACTGTGTTTCAATCAGACTCTGTGTTCTTAAAAGTCTGTTAAGGACTGAATACTGCCAGTGAGTTCTATTTTATTCTTTGTTCACTCACTCTAAATGTAAGTTGTATGTATGTAAAGCACTGATTTTACTTAAATTTTAATGTTACTTAATGCTCGCAAAATTTACTCCTATTTCTTGAAAGATCCTTTGTTTGATTTGAGCAAACGTAAAAGAGGGCAGGGAAAGAGAGATAAATATCCTCAATGTAAACAAAATTGGTCCGTTGAATTATCCCTCGCTTTCTTCATTCATTCTAATCTATTTTTGAAGGTATCATTCAACACTGGCACTTTACATGTCAAGGCTACTATTGCATTCTGTGTGTTACGAAACGTTGCTGTGAGCTATAACTTCTGTGGACATGTGCGTATGAAGCGGACGTGCTATAATTCCTCCAGCTAGACAGCGCAGCTGTGCTGGAGATACCTCTGCTCTTATTGCTCTTGTTTAGATTTGGTACTAGTCTGCTTCGTTGTCTGAGGAGAAGTTGCTACCGGTGTGCAGATGTTATGTTCAATTTTAGTCGTTTTTCTGGCATGAGGTAGCTGCTTCAAGGTTATTATGAACTTACATTGATGCTAGCAGATCTTTCGAAATAGCGGTACTCGTGCATCCATTAGCTGAGGTTACTTTACTTCTATTACGGCGTCAAGTGTAGCGCTGTTTATCTTTGAATAGATGCTTTGTATGATGCTTCGTGCAGCTAACGGTCCCATTTATAAACACCTGCAGGTTATAGGCTAGCACTAAATCTAGTGCGCTTTCCTTTCGTGTAATTTCGTTGACAAGCTTTCTGGTGGGGGTTCCACTGAATAGAAATGTTTTATTGAAGAAGACAAAGGATGAAATATGACTCCAGCAGTCTTTATGATAAAATACTTGGAGGTTTTTATTTTTTCGTCTAGACTGACTGCCAGTAAACCATTGCCGAATGAATGAAGTTCTGACACTACTAAAATTCAGCTGTGCTACTGTTGAATGTATTGGTTCTGACTCGTAAAATATAAAGAACTGGGTTTATTCATTTAGAAGATCTTAGTGGATCTCTATTAAAAACGACTGCTCTAGTTATTATTATGTGCCAAGATGACCCATAACTGAGAATGTCTTCTTCGATAGAAAAATTGAAAGAATTTACTTGAGCTGCAATGCACGAGGCTGCAGCTAGTGCCACAATTTCTCCTTGCTACACACAGTTCACTGCTTCTTGCTGGACTGTCCAGCTTTGTGATTTGGCTTTTATGGGGTGAGGTTGCAGGTTTGCAATTCTGGTTTGTCCTTGGCTTACTGCACTTCAGTTTAGCGCTGCAGGAATAGACAACAGAGTGTAATGTGAGGTTCTCAATGAAACCAGTTATCTTTACGCGGTTTACTGAGTGGAAATTTACTGTGAAAACCAAACGTCAACGTAATTTCGAAATTTCTCTTAGGTTACGGTAGGGCGAAAAAATGTTAGAAAACTCCCTGTTTTTTAGTATTTTCAATCCATTTTATCTTTTGTCGGTTCTTAGGATTTCTAAAGTATTTTTTAATCTTTTATGTATTATATTGGATTTCATTAGGTTTTGTTTTCACCTATGCATATAATATCTATTCCTAGGTTTGAAGTTTAAATAGCAATGCACTTCAAAGTTTGCTGTATATAAAGCTAGTATCAAAACAGAAAAAGAGAATTACCTGTTATTTAATCATGGAAAAATACACATTTATTGGATAGTTATGTCATACTCTTTTTTAAGTTCTTTTATAAATGTTAAAGAAATTAGGCGTATTTTGTTGATAATAGGCTATGAAAACGCAGCTGATAAGTGGCGTAACGAAAAAATTTCGTTCTTGCCCTCAGGTTTCATGCATTTCAGGTCAAAAGAACCATCATTGCTTCCTCCTCACAGGTTCAATAATTTAGTTATACCTTCCATAACAGCAGAAATGGTAGAAACTAATATTAGTGAAGAAAAAACACTGAGGGAGTGTTTTTTGGGTATCTTGAGGTGCTTTTTTATATTTTTAGGTGTTTTTTATGGGTGGGCTTCTGAATGCCAACCCTTGGCTGCGTTAGCGGATTTATCTCGTAGATAATGGATTGATCAATTTATATTGTTATCACTAATAATAAAATGGTGATATTGTTGGTAACCCGAGATTTATGTAGAAGACTTCAACTAGCAGTGAAGTTTTGATCGAATTACTTTTCTACTGAGAGAATTTTAGCTGTGAACGAGCTCTTAATTTCATCCTCTGAAATGACTGTCGATACGTGGACCCATGTAGACTACTGAGCCTTGATAACCACAACACCTGGTTCTTGTGGCAGTTTGTGCTTAACTAGTACTGAGATTTCTAGTGAGCAGATGCCATGATGTGTATATTGGTGGCGGTTTTTAGCAGTGCATCTGCTGGAGCGTGTCTTGCGAGGCAGCTTGAGCCTGTTTCGCCGGCTGTATCCCAAGGTTAACCACTTCTCCTTCAGGAAGGCGAGGAACTCACCAGACGCGCTATAGCGTACGTTGCCGGCGCTCATTATCATCATTGCAGCTCCGCCTTGTTCTTTGTTATCAAATTGCTTCTGTTCGTGTAAAAATTCTTGCACGCTTGTTCTTCTGGTCGAGAAACTCATCCTCTTCGTCCCGTGTGTTCTGCACCCTTTTTAATTTAGGTGCTTAGAAGTTAGCATATCTGATGATGCTCGCGCCAGGGCATGCAAGGGTTGTATCATGCGTCTCCTCTTCATTTATCATTCTCTCCGTTCAGCACGGCATATGAATGGATTATTTTGCAGTAATGTTTTCTCTCATGCCATGTACGTTCCATTCTTGAATCATTCTCAACTTCGTATAAATCTTTGTTCTAACTCCAATGTTACTCTTCTTTTCTATCAAATAATTCGTCATTTATTCGTGTTTCTTAGCGGTAGCTGTGAATTTAGCGTAAACACCTACGTATTTCTTCTTAATGTACAACAGTAGTTGTTATCATCCCTCATTGTGTATTAAAAGTGTGTTTTTTTCTAAACTATTCTGTTTTGTTTAAATGTATAATTTTATTCTATTTTCAATTACAATCAATTTATTTACCTACGAACCTGGTTCAAGCTGAGCTTTGTGCTCATCTCTTTTACTATGTTTTAAGCTTTAACTTCTTTAACGAACTTACGCCAATGGGAACTTCGCGTTCACTGATGATATGTTCCGGCACCATTAAACATTGTTCGCATTGAGTTTTCTGGACACTGGCAGCAATAAATATGACTGGACATGCCTTATCTTGGTGCATGAACTATTGCGCTTAAAGCTGCTTAGTAATGGAGCTCAAGCTGGGACGAAGAGGCGTTTAATGAACAAGATGCTAGAAATTTTTACTGCTTTTTATGTTGATAAAAGAATACTACTTTCATTGGTGCGTGAACACGAAGATTTTGCTCTTGTTTTACTTGAAAACAAGATAAAAGCATGATTGAAATTTTCTATTTTAGTAGTGTTCAACTCGTTTATTATATCAAAGCGTTCTGTTAATAGATTTTGTGACTATTAGTCTTGAAAGTTTGTGCACTCATTTTGGAGCTAAATGAAAGTGCGATGTTATTTGTAAGCCAAAATGTAGTCTTGAAAATTGAAATTGAATACACTAAAATAGCCAGAAATTTTTTTTTTTCAGTCGAGCTATTGACGTGTGTTGACTTAGCGAGGATTGGATCCGTTGATCTTTGCCTCAATGACGTTGAGGTGAAGAGACACTTCATCCTACAGAGAGTGAGGTTCAATCAATGGTGTTTCATGCCTAAATTTGACCATTTAGAAATTCGATTCGATTACGAGCGATCCATGTTAGTATTAAATTCTGGGTAGCCTCGCGTGAAGGCATCAGTAAATTATTTAATTTGATATTTCGTTAGTATAATTTAGCTTGCTAGTAAATGTCACGCGTCATTTTATTTAGTTTTTTATTATTTGTCTGTTTATTTTTACATATAAAGCGCTATCTAGTATAAGATTTTTTTGTGGTTAAGTTCTTCATGAATGATGTCAATGTTTTCTAGATTTGTGCTATTTTCAAGTAGGCATCAGAATTCTCTGATTGGCTGTCATTTATCAACATGAATATTTTGAAGTGTGTTCTCGCCGCCCTTGAATGAGCTCAATTTTGACACTACTGCAAAAGAGTTGCATGATTTATGGTTTCCCTTCCATTGACCGTAAATATAGTTCATTTTCTACTCTTAGCAGCGGCTCTCAGTGTCAGCGCAAGTATACCGTCATAAAATTCGATGATGAAGCGATGCATCGTTAAAATCCGCTTGTAATTGATTAAATGCAGCTATATTGATGGCTTCCATTGATGCTGATCTTTTAACTGAGCAGCAGCACACTTTTATCTGCCCTACATTTTGAATGGAGCGGGTGCCTTCTCCTCCCTTCATCAGGCCACAGAGCTCTTCCTTCCATTCCATGACATTCCCATTCCATCTTCCTTCCTTCCATTCCATGACATTCCCATTGCATCTTCCTTCCTTCCATTCCATAAGACATTACCTTTTCTTCCATTTCATCATCCTTCCTTCCATTTCATTCATCGGACATTCCTCTTCCTTCCATTCCATTAGACATTTCCCTTCCTTCCTGCCATTCCATCAGACATTCCCTTTTTTCCATTCCATCTTCCTTCCCTCCATTCCATCAGACATTCCCCTTCTTTCTATTCTATTCCATTTTCATTCCTTCCATTCCATGCAACCTCAATGGTCTGAGGTCACTCGGAATAAGCTGTCCACGTCACTTCAATTTGGGGGAATAAGTTTGGTTACTCGTTAATCTAACGTGGATTTGTTAAGTGATTGCACAACGTGATCGAGGTTCTTGAAATAACTTCATGATATACACTATAAAGCTTCATAAACTTTGAATTTTTCCACCTACCACCGGTTTTTCCGTCTAAGGATGATACACGGTACACTAAAAGTTATTAGTACCTGAATTAAGTATTTTCACTTCCAAGTGCATCAACATTTTTGGAGTTCCGAGTAGTAATTGCTGTAGTATTATGAAGTTTGTAACCTCTTTCCAATGCTATACAGTTGTTAAAGAAAATAGGATCGTATTTCAACATTGACGATTAATGTCCAATCAGTATTGAACACATGAAACTGTTAATAACGTTTTGTAATTTCATTTGTGGTACTGTTTGCAATAAAGAAAATGGTCGATTTGTTAAATTTTGTAGAAGTAAAACCAATATTTAACATACAGAGTTAGTTCACTGTGTTTCATCTGATACAACTCTATTAAGTGTCCAGGGTTGTCTTTTTTTATTGTATAATTTCTGCTCTTTTAAATAGTTATTGAGTGGAACATTCATTTTCAAGCTTAGCTTTTTAGTTCTTATTTTAACTTTTTCAACTTTGAGTGTGAAGAGTCTACGCGCGACACAGTTCTGTTGTCTTCAGGTATATTGCAGACTGTTATGGAATTTATTTTTGCGTACGAAGACGTAATTTTGCATTATGCTATTTCCTTCTCTTTGTCTGAATTGTTTGTGTTCGTTCTTTTCTCCTTGTTGCGCGGGACTGCGTGTAGCTCCGACTAGCGGCTCCTAACTCCCTTGCGCAGCACCTGAAATAAAGCACTCGACTGAACAGTTGTCACTTGGCAAAGCTGAATTATTCTATCACTCATCAATTACTAGATAATATGTGACAATTAGAATAGAATGAGGCTATAGGAACGAACCTTCTGGCCCATTCTTGGGTCGGATAATTACTTCGATAATTATTCGGTTGTTTACCCTAGTCCCATGCCGTATTTCTAGCCGCGTCAACCATGTCGGCAGCGGGATTCGAACCCGGGTCTTTCCGCTCGCAAGCAGATTCGCTCACCAGTCGACCAAGCTGGTGAGTAATACTAGCTAATATGTGACAAGTAATACTAGCTAATATGTGACCAGTAATACTAGCTAATATGTGACAAGTAATACGAACTAATATGTGACAAGTAATACTAGCTAATATATGATAAGTAATGCAAGCTAATATGCGATAAGTAATACTAGCTAATATGTGACGTATTACAACAGTCAAATAATGAATCTGTCAAAAATGAGAATTAGAAGAAAAGCACGAAGCATATGTTAAGAGTATGAGGCGGCATAATTATGGTATTGAACTCCTGATCATTTTGAGATTTCAGCAAGGAATCGAGCATCAGATATCTTTAGAGTATTTGATCATACTAGAAAACCAAATGGGTTAATCGAACGTCGTTCTCAGAATAATTATAGTTGAATAAAGGGCTCAATGTGCACCTTTGATTCGCAAGTATTGAGCTTGGTTGGATCTGATTGCTCCCAGTTCGCTCCCTTGCAGAAAATACAGAAATTTGCATTGACCCTTAAGCAGACGTACATTTACTTGAACAATGTTATATAATTAAAACACTCATGACTTGAAAATTAAAAACGAAGACCATGTCGAATAAAGTTGATTCGAACACAGATTTCGTTAAACATTATTTCACTTCTTCAGTTCTTCATTTTCCAGTTGGTACTGGAAGTGAGACGCCAGGTGCTTGGCTTGCCTGTGTTGTGGCGGGCGGAAGTTACGCAACTCTTGTACTAGTTGCGAGGCGGTCTCCCTCCTGCGTCTCAGGGTGCTTGCTGTACTGCATCGCTGGACCCTGTGCTACGTGGGCAGAAATGCTCCTCCATTTGAAAACACGTGTGACCACATTCTCCAGCAAACACGTGTGACCACGTACTCCAGCAAACACATGTGACCACGTTCTCCAGCAAACACATGTTACCACGTTCTCCAGAAAACACATGTTACCACGTTCTCCAGCAAACACATGTTACCACATTCTCCAGCAAACACATGTGACCACATTCTCCAGCAAACACATGTTACCACATTCTCCAGCAAACACATGTGACCACATTTTCTAGAAAACACATGTGCCATTCGCTAGAAAACACATCTGACCACATTCTCCAGAAAACACATGGTTGTTCAGACTTGGTAAATGAATATTGCGGGGCTTTATGTGTAGAGAGAATTTATTAAGACGTATTCTAGATGCTAAATTTAAGTGATGAAATTTCATTTAAACTCTATGCCCGAACTTTAGACGTACGAGTATTTCTATAAAAATGTGTACGTAACGAAATAGAAACAACAAACTCAGACTCTTTGAAGGAGCTTTCAAGCCTTCAGTTTGAAAATCACAGTCTTCCCTACTCTGCATTGTGTCTATACCTGAATTATTTCACTGTTTATGGCGGCTTGTATTTTTAGGTTAAGGAAAACCGATACCTTTGTCATGTGAGAGTGTTCTTAAAAGATATTTTGGTGATATTTTAACAACTATGCTTTATACTGGTAGGTGCCATTTTTCTAAGCGTTAATATACTCAGTGCGTATTAAATGGAACGTTCTGCGACAGCACTCATGATTTGTGTCCTCGTGAAATTTCAGTTTTCGTTCTCGCTTAAGTAGCTTGACATGCATGCACGTCAGGGTCAATGTTAAAGCGGGTAGCTCAGGGCTCTAATGTTTCTCCATTTCTAGGACTTGCTGATTAGTTGGCGTGCGTAGATTAGCTTCTCGTGTGTTGGCCGAAAGGACTGACGTCGCTGCTGACCTTTTCTTGATTTTATTTCTTTCAATTGTTTGAAAAATTAAAAAGGAAATATGAATAAATAGTCTAATACGACCATATTACTTCATAGGAAGCAAAATTCAGATAACAAATTAATAATAAAAACGTCAAATATCGGAAACGGAGAACTCCTCATTCACGTTCCAACGTAGGACGTTTAAAAACGATTGCTTGATTTTGATTAAATTAATTTTTCAAAATGCTGCTATCAAGACACCAGACTCAGATGACGTGTGTTACGGAGAATTCCTGGCTTCCTCTGTCAATTTTGATGCTGTTGCCAGCAGCGAGTTCAAAGGGACGGTTCAAAATGACGACAATGAGCTTCCTATTTTGGAACTCTTAGATCAATTTGATGCTGGTACGGAGAAAAGTCATATTAAATGTCTTATTTTCAAATAAATTATTCATATATATCTTTGGGTATGGAATTATAAAATATAATTTGTTGTTTTGTCTGGCATACTTGAAAAATTTATTTTAAATACTTTCACGTAATCTCAGTATCATGTTTTGCTAGTGACTGATCAAAGCAGTTGGTTGTCAATAACCTTCTCCAGGTGCGTTTGCGCGGTCTGAAACTTTAAGAGCAGCGAGCAATGTTTCTCGAATAATTTTAGTTAACTCAGTAAAGAAGAGTTCGAAAATCTAGTTTTTAGTCCTATGTAGCATTTGTACATTTTATTCATTTTTTGATCGTTTTCAACAGGTTTGGAATGGAAATTGTTCGTTCATGTTCGTAATTGCCAAAGATTAGATCAGAGTGCCGGCGTGTTAATCTGATCAGTTTAGCTTACTGCGACTGATCGTCCTGGTCGCAGCCGTGACAGCGCAGCTCAAGGCAGTTACCGTCCCGTGCAGTCCAATTAGTTCTCTTCATTGAGTCAAAAGTTGTCCTTTGCCACGGATAGTTTGAAGTTACTCACAAAGCTGCCTTGAAAATATGCTTGTTCTCAACTACCCACTCGCTGGAAGATGCCAAATTACTCAGGTACAAAGGTTTTACTTAGGAATATGGTAAAGTTACGTAAATGGTCGAATTACTAGATAGTTGACCACCTTCTGAACTCGCCTCTCCTCAGGGTTGTCTTGAGCCACTGAACGCTACTCGGCACCGGCTGTAAGAATCTGCGGAATGTTTGAAATCAGTCCAATTTCTCCGCCGTGGGCAGTAAGCTGTGCACGCCAGAGCGTTCGCAGTTATTGTCTCATGTCAGTCTCACATTAGTAGAATGAATCCAAAAACTCGTAGGCAGACTACCTATCATTACATATCTCAAGCTCTGTTTTTGCTAGCATTTTAAAATCACTGCAACACGTGCTAGGTTCTGTTTTTAATGTCTATAAATGTATGTTGTGTATTTTTGTAAAGATGATAGTTGATTTAGTGTTTGCTGACTTGTGATTTCTTTCTGAAGTTGGTCTACCGTGTCCAAGGTTTAATTTTTGTAGGTATATCAGTCGATTTCAAAAAATAAACTCCGATGTTGTTTTTCATTATCAAATGTGTGTCGGTTTTGTTCTGTGTGCTTGATTGCAGCTTATTTTTTTAATTTAGCAGGTTACTATCCTGATTTAAATTATAGTCTAATTTCTCATACAAATTAAAGTTTAATTTTCAGATGTAAATCAAAATTTGATTTTTTGACTTACGTGGGCCTGATTGCTGGCCACATTGCAGACTTGTTAAAAATACTTCTTCATGCTTAATAAAAAATAACCTCTATTTTTTATTTGATTGTCTTCGAAGTGATATATATTTTTGTCCTGAGTATATAGAAATTTCTTTAGAACAGGTATTGTAGTTCACAAGGGTTTTAAAAAATTTTGCTTTCAGAATAATTTGATCCGAGAGAGCGACATATTTCATTCAGTAATTTGAAAAGCTATTGCTTTGATTTTTTAGATTTCATTACCGTAAATGAACTGTAAAGTGACATAAAAAACAACAATGGTACATTAGAACATTAGTTTATTTTCAAGCGCATTACAATTGTTTCGTGTTCTCTTGTGGATTCAAAGTATTGCTAGTCTGGTTGGTTCGTGTGTCACTAGAGTGTCATTGAGTGCCTTGGTTGTGCTCTTTAATTTAATTAGATTAGTGATGAATGAAGGCCTCATCGGCGCTACCCTGACGCTGACCGATTATCCGTTCGCGGTCCGTCAATCGCCGTGTGACGTCAGGGATGTTTGGTCGGTGCGGAGACTGGGGCTGGCATGGAGACTGGAGTCTGGCCGGTGTGGAGACTGGAGTCTGACCGGTGTGGAGACTGGAGTCTGGCCGGTGTGGAGACTGGGGCTGATATGGAGACTGGAGTCTGGCCGGTGTGGAGACTGGAGTCTGGCTGGTGTGGAGACTGGAGGATCTGTGGGGATTCTGGCAGTTGTGGATCATGGAGAATAACCTCCATTAAAGACGGTGTTGATGGACCTTAATGTGTCCGCGGTATTTATGGTTAGATGAGTCTCGTTCATGTAGCGTGTGGTACAGGACTATCCAGCTCAAGGTGGCTTGCCCATGCAACGCTTCTGTGTGCGCAGTTCCTGTCTCACTTGAAACAGTCATGTATAGTCTTTAATATAGCATGCAACGACGGACGACACTTTATACATCTGTGCTACGTCAATGATTTACTGGCCACCTACTCTTTACTTGCGTCTGTAGCTGTTTTTCTAAGTCTCTACTATACAAATATAGTTCCTGTATACGAGTGTAATCATTTTATTTCTATCAAGGGACTTTATTTCGGTCTGGGAAGTAACGTTGATACTTATTTTTCTATTCTGATTGTCCTGCTGCCTATAACATGCGAATATAAAACTTTTATTATTGTCTGATTAGATTATTCAAACCTTAATTATTATTTATTGGTAAATTTTGTATGAGCCTCGCACATCTCGGAGCGACAGATGTGTCGCCGATGCAGTCTGTGGCTGCGAATAAAATTGTCTATTCATTGAATTGCTCGCGAAAACATCCCAGTATGGTCCCTCTGTTGGCTGCAGCATAGTCAAAACATTCCCTTGTACCCTAGCCTTCTCTTTGAACTTAGAAGCGACATCGTTCTTGCATACAATATCTATTTTTTGCCGTCGTCTTATTGGATTTTTGATTCCTATGACGTGAACGAAAGAACATACATAGATGTAACTGAAAAGCAAGGGTAGCCGAGTCTCTTGCTTTGGTAAAAGGAACTTATTTCTTTGCTGCTTGCGAGCTTCTTGTTCGCTTCTTACGTTGCGCTACAATTTAATGCATAAGTTTGTCTGATGTTTCGAAGCGATATCTGATTCCGGGGAACAGTTCGGAAATTTCCATAAATTTTAATTTTTGAACAAACTATCATTTTTTAGTGTGAGGTCGAATCATTGGGTCTTTTATTTTAATCTTGGCTGTGATTCTTTTCATCGTCAGTTTTTTGTTTTGACGTCTTCAATGCAATATATTGAACATTTACATCTGATTTGCAGTTCAAATAATATCATACGTCGAGACAGTTTAATTCTGAATTCGCCTCGAATTGGCTATGTCTATTTCGTGTTAAATTCGATTCCTCTCGTTATTTTCGTTTGTTAGTTGAGCGTTCGTACAAATTAATCAGTTTATTTTTGTCGAATTTTCATGCAGTTTTGCACTTCGTTCACTGCTCGAAACCGTAAACTGGCCATGATGTTTTCTCTTACGAAGTTCAGATTTATTGGTGAACAGCTGAGGGTGCGAGAACTAAATTCGGTGGGTTGCACTCTCAAGGATTATTCAATCAGTAATTTTTGTTGTTTCTCAGCCAAGGAGAAAACCCATTGCGTAGCCCCAGATTCAAACAGTGGCATCTAGGCGAATTTTATTCGAGGATAGGGACGGTGGGTGAAATAAACGTTCAAAAATGGGTGAACTAAGTCAGCTTGTGCAGCGGACGTATGTATGCTTCAAGTGTTTTTATCTATTTAAATCAGAGCTGGGTTAATTTTTTTGCTAAAATCAGTAAGCTTGCGTATTTTTTCTATCAATATCATACCATCTCGGTCAAGTGACTGGTTCCAGAATACAGAATACTTCAATTCCTCCTAAAGAGCAAAAAAATACAAAAAGCGGGCGTATGTTTGGTGCATGTAATGATGCACAGAATGCATCGTTTTAGGAAATAAATAAAATCAAGAATGAACCCTGGAATAGTTCATTATTGCCCTCCCTATAATCATCTGACGATTGCTTACTAGTAACGATGACGAACTCGTGACAGAAATTAGTTTATATCTAACCTTCAGACGCAATTCTTCCCACGTGTTGTAATACTTGTATGCTGCGTCTGTCTGCTTGGTTCCTTCACAACTTGCTTTCTGTACGCAATTTTCTGGATAACTTTAAATAGAGCTCTTTCTTGTCATTCAATTCTACCGCGTAAAATGTGGTGTAGTGTCATAATGTTTATCTAACCTATTTTAAGGTTCATTTTATGCAGGAAATACTGTTTCAAGAGTGAGCTCAGGCCCTGCACACTCTGCATGCAGCAGGCTTTGCATGCTGCACGCATGCAAAGCCTGCTGCATGCAGAGTGTGCAGCGTGCAGAGCGTGCCGCGTGCAGAGCGTGCCGCGTGCAGAGCGTTTAGCATGCAGAGCGTGCAGCGTGCAGCGTTGATGCAAGTGAGCTGTGACACAGGAGGCCTCAACAGCCCTCACTTTCCCTCGCGCCTGAGGCCAACCTTGACACACTTGTGGTGGTGGTGGTGGTGGTCTGGCTGGTGTTGTGTTGTGTTGTTGCTGGTGTTGTGTTGTGTTGTTGCTAGTGGTGTTGTGTTGTTGCTGGTGGTGTTGTGGCTGGTGTGTTGTTGCTGGTGGTGTTGTGTTGTTTTTGGTGGTGTGTTGTGTTGTTGCTGGTGGTGTTGTATTGTTACTGGTGGTGTTGTATTGTTGCTGGTAGTGTTGTGTTGTTGCTGGTGTTGTGTTGTGTTGTTGCTGGTGGTGTTGTGTTGTTGCTGGTGTTGTGTTGTGTTGTTGGTGGTGTTGTGTTGTTGCTGGTGGTGTTGTGTTGTTGCTGGTGTCCTGTTATTTGTCATGTGTTGTGTTCATGTCTGTGGTGCTGCAGCTGTTATGGTGTTGCTGCAGCTGTTGTGTTGCTGCAGCTGTTGTGGTGTTGCTGCAGCTGTTATGGTGTTGCTGCAGCTGTTGTGGTGTTGCTGCAGCTGTTATGGTGTTGCTTCAGCTGTTATGGTGTTGCTGCAGCTGTTGTGGTGTTGTTGCAGCTGTTATGGTGTTGCTGCAGCTGTTATGGTGTTGCTGCAGCTGTTATGGTGTTGCTGTAGCTGTTATGGTGTTGTTGCAGCTGTTATGGTGTTGCTGCAGCTGTTATGGTGTTGCTGCAGATGTTATGGTGTTGCTGCAGCTGTTATGGTGTTGCTGCAGCTGTTATGGTGTTGCTGCAGCTGTTATGGTGTTGCTGCAGCTGTTATGGTGTTGCTGCAGCTGTTATGGTGTTGCTGCAGCTGTTATAGTGTTGCTGCAGCTGTTATGGTGTTGCTGCAGCTGTTATAGTGTTGCTGCTTGAGTCGGTCCTGCTACTTTAGTGTAGCCCACATGCGCGTCAGAACGAGAATAAAGTGAGAAGTTCAGTGAGCACTGATGTCGAGGTACACCTGGTGTGCACCTGCGAGGTCTGCACCTGGTCTGCACCTGGTCTGCACCTGCAAGGTCTGCACCTTGTCTGCACCTGCGAGGTCTACACCTGGTCTGCACCTGCAAGGTCTACCTGTCAGGTGCCCAAATGCAGCCTGTCCTGCACATGAATCCATGCCACTCACTTCTCATGAGTTTAGTTCAAATTCTCGCTCGCGCAAAACCTGTAACGAGAACGCAGTTTCTCTTCTGTCGGTCAACTCATTCGAGTAGAACAATCATCAACCAATTGTTTAGTAATAATTATACATTACATAAATAAAGGAGTGTGAATAAGTTAAATATTGAAATTCTATTTAATATTACTGATTATATGTCTATTGAAATAAGTACGATTGGATCATGTTCAAGCAAACAAAAGTGATTAAAATGAATTCCTTTCTATAGTTCAAATTTCAGAGGAGTTATCTTTGTCTCTCAACTCTGAGAATCGTCTCAATTTATGCTACACAAACTGAAGTTTGAAACGTTAAATTTGTTGATTTGGAAACTTTCAAATCGGTCTTATTCTGTGTGAAGAGTCCTAAGACATTTTCGATTCGTAGACTTTGTGAGGCAGTGCCGTGCAACAGTGAGGCAGTGCCGTACAACAGTGAGGCAGTGCCGTGCAACAGTGAGGCAGTGCCGTGCAACAGTATGGCAGTGCCGTGCAACAGTGAGGCAGTGCTGTCCAACAGTAAGACAGTGCCGTGCAACAGTGAGGCAGTGCCGTGCAACAGTGAGGCAGTGTCGTGAAACAGTGAGGCAGTGCCGTGTAACAGTGAGGCAGTGCCGTGCAACAGTAAGACAGTGCCGTGAAACAGTGAGGCAGTGTCGAGCAACAGTGAAGCAGTGCCGTGCAACAGTTCTCATAAAATCCAGTGAGTCCGAAGCTGTGGATTCTGAAAACAAGTGTCTAGCAAACACTTAGCACGCTGCCTAATGACACTCGTCACCAATATTTCCATCTGATGGAAATTTTATAAACATTTGTTGTCTGGCATAATAGGTCGACATCTTTCATTCCAAAATTATAGGAGGCTTAAACAGGAGCCTGGGACCAAAAGTCTTCTCGGAGATCGAGCATTTTCTGCCACTATCTAAACGTGTTGTCTCATCATAGTTGCCCCTATATCTGCGGCACTTTTATCTTTCCACTTGCGTTATCAACATGAAATTTTTAATTTTAATCTGTAGTCGTCGTGTTTTCTTTCGTTTTCGTCCTATTGTTTATGGGAAGAAAGCGGGACTGTACCTAAACAATCTTCATGCACCTGTTCTGTGGTTTGAACCTTATTTTGGTTTTACTTGCAGATTGTAACTTGTAAAAAAGCTATCATCAAGTACCACACAATCAGTGGGGTTATTCATATGGCTTAACAACTTGAGCGTCACTTAACTATTGTGATGTTTTCTGTCTGTATTTATTTTTTATTGTTTTGCATCACAATATGTGTCAAAGGCAGAACAAAACGTGTCAAAGGCATAAAAAATGCGTCAAAAGTATAAAAAAAGTCGATCGAACTGCAAAGCATTCAATGCTTGTGCCCATGTTTTGGCTTGTCTGAATTGTTTTGTAAGATGACGATCATAACACTTAATTATGGCCTCGTTACTTCTGACATTTTTGTTACAAATGTCTCATTACTAAAAATTTCTAGTTTACCAGTTATTAGTGTACGTAATTCATACAACGTATTTGATGTATCAATTGAAGAATTTAAAAAATGCATTTACTTATTTTTTATTCCTATTACTGGTAATAGTGCACCAATCACGACTCTTCATCAAGAGACTATAAAGTTTTCCTCCGGCCTAACAATGATGTCAACTTTTCATCGTCTGAAGATGCCTCAAAAGAGTCACCGTTTTCCTGTTGAGTAAATCACAAAGCTTTTGCCAATAATTGGCTTCATATGAAAACCGATATAGCAATCTTCACAGGATCTGTACCTGAAAAAGACTAAACAGTGCTAAAGTCTGCACAAATATTTAAACTCAGTCACATTCTGCGCCCGTAATTGTTCGCTATACTCACGCCAGTACAGCCACAAGATATGCTCAAATTTCCTTCAGGATATTTATTTATACAGGGATGATATTTTATACCATATAGTACAGCAATTGAATTTAGAATATAAACAATACAGTTGTTTGAAATGGTAACCTGACAATATTTACGAAATATCAAAATGAATGAACGTGCAATCCCGCTATAAAATTCAAAGAAATGAAATAGGGAACCTATTTATAAGACGCTCACGAGATGTCGTGCATGTACGGCCACATCAATGTTACAAAATGACCATCTACGTACACATAGTTCTGTGTAAATTCAGTGTTGCAATATCAGGAGCAAAGGAGCTGTTGTATTTCAATAAGTGAGCACCGGTGAGTGCGGTGGGTGTGAAAAGGTTAATTAAATATCAGGGAAATTCGTTGAATCAAATTGTCCTCCTGCAATTTGGGTAGCTAATAGTCCCTCTTATGATTGAATGGCTAATAATGCCTTTGCTCCTCAGGCTAAACTAAGCATCAGTATTCCCTGCGAGTAAAACTCATGCCCTTCGTAAGGTCCAAGCTTGCTGCACGAATCATTTGTATGATTTTTGTCAAATAGTCAAGTCCCTGTTTCTATTCTCTCTCCTTCCCTTGAATGAAGATTGACGACTGACTTCCTGATGGTGTGTTAGATAACTTAATATATTCGATATTATAGGTGTACTACTTCGTAACTATCGAAATATACCTTGTGCGATTCTTTTAATAAAACTTAATTTAATCTAGGCTGTGATAACATCTATGTAACAAATTTATTGGGCGAATGTTGTAGCTGAAACCCCGAATGTGCTGGTTATACACTTGAAATTTTATGGAAATTATTTACACTTTTCTCTTTCAAGTTTATGTTCTTTTATTTTGCAAGTGGAGTCTGTCATGCAAAGCTTGTCATTTATCATGTTTCACTTAACTCTAGATTCGGTTTTTGTGGACAAGAGTTACGAAACCATTTCAACTATTACTATTTATTTGTTAGCCTACTGGTTGATCATATATAAAAATTCGTATTGAGAATGTATTTCGTTCAAATTAAGTGATATGTGTTACCTTTAGTTTTAGTTTAACGTGAAAGTAATTTTCCTAATATCGATTTCAGTTAATAGGTCATTTGTTCGATCAAATATCCTTTCACTTAAGTGATCTCCGGTACGCTGCTGCAGCATCGGCATAAAGGAAGGCAATGAAAATAAGTGTTTGCATATCAATGTCAGTGTTTCAAAGGTTGAATAGACCTTAGTTTACCCAATTAGCTTTCTAATTCCCGTTATGGTTCTTCGAACCGCAGATTATATGAGTTTTACCTTTGTTTTCTTTCGAAAAACATGCTGTCCATTTGCTAATATTGTTAGCAGAACGTTCCTGATTACCTCTCAGGAGTCATTGCCCTTTCGACCTGCGGAATTGCTTCTCGATGCCGAGTTTTGCAAATTTCCCGGGGGACTGATTATTTTCTTTGAACTCATTTTTGTTGACTGGAGTTTTGTGCTCCCTCAAGTTTTACATTATCTATCAATCATTTTTTAACTTAGGGTTGAAAGGATACACTCCTACAGTTTCTTAAGTCATTCGTTCATTTATCTTCAAGGAAAGGCTCCCTTAGGAATCTTTATAACGTTAAGTTTCTCGTCAGTGTCTGTGAAGAGTTATTAAGTGCTTAGAGGGGTTAATTAATTAAAACCCTTTGGCGGAGAACATTCATGGTTTGGAGCATTTAGTTGCTTCGGGCTATTGCTAATTACGAGCTATTGACTTCATTGTGGGTTTGCACGTTGAAATTTTCCCGGACGACCCGTTTTCCATTTTAATGAGGCTCTTTTTCGCTGTGTGTATTCCGTACGTCGGGTTATCGTCCAAGGTCAGACATTTCAGTCGTACACCAAGTCAATTTTGCGTTTGTCTCTTTTGGAAAGACATTTATTTTACAGGCATCGAGCTTCAAAATTCAAGGCCGATATTCTATCTGCAAACACGAACTGCCACGTCTCTCTATTACATTGAAATGTGCGACCACTTATGCAATGAAAATATTTTATTTTTTAAAAACTGTTCACAAATCTATCGCATAGGATATCGATCAGAGTACATCTCCTCGGACACTACTTCGTGCCTCTAGAACGGGTAAAATGGGGCTGCAAAGTGTACATGACGCTGCGATTACTTCAAAGACTTACGCTAACTCCACGTTAATGATTTAAGTCGTCCAGCTGAGATATCACACTAATTCACCCTAGTGACCCAAATGTTTTTTCTTGTTGGACGTAATACGCGTCTTAGCCATAACATTTGCTATTTGAACAGTCCTGAAGGAATTTATTGGAGTTATTTCTAGGGTTCAATTGTTTCCAATTCTGAAGTGTGCCATAAAAAGAATAAATGAAACTATGATGTAGACCTATCGGCTGAACATCTTTCATTTGTTGTGCATTCAATAACATAAAAGCGAGTGTCTGCAAACTGAAAATACTGATTCGAACGTAAAGGTGAGCAAGAAATTGAAACGTTTTATGTGTATTAAAAATATTAATTCATACTGTTTTGAGCGGAGTTGTCATTGGAAGCAAAGTTCGATGATCTGTACGATGTGACCCTTCTAGGATGAGGTGCATTGATATCACTTGCTATCTTTCAATGAGACCATCCTTCATTTCCACTGGGAAGTACCAGCACAATGAATTATTTTGTCGACCGACTCGTATTTCTGTTGCATCATAAAAGGTTATCTAGTTGATTGTAGGTATTAATATTTCCTATGTGTCTAGACTTGAGGGACATCCTGTAGTATACATATAACTTGCAGGTACATCATTATTCAGTACTCGATAAAAAAGTTGACATAAAAAATGCGAACTTGATAGATAGCTGCGGTGTGTTTGCATTAAAGCTGTACTAGAACTGAAGACTTCTTGTAGAGCCAAATGTTTTTATGCACGTCTACTTCACACACAGCTCGCTTGTTTGGGACTGCGTGATCAGTACCAGGTACCTACGTTTGTATGTCCTTGTTGCTATCGAATATCATCTTGTTAAAAGAGAGCATCACTGCGTTAGTGCCTGCACAGCTCTCAGTCTTCTGTAGCTTAGGTTACCTAAGTTATCTTTGCTGCAAAACGAAGATAATGACCTCAAAGGATTATTACTATGGTATTAATGCATAATCAAAGGATTATGTAAACCTTTAATGTAGTTTGAACATAAACTGTGTGCAGTCGTCTCATAATTGCTTCAAACTTAATTCGTTTGTAGTGTTCTATTGTTAAGTACTACTTCTGCTTTGTGGTTTGTGTCGTAGCAGTGACATTCATAAGCTGCAGATGACTTACACGATTAGTCTACTTCCTCTAATTTTTCTTGTTTGAGATGATCATTAAGAGTTTACAAGACCTTTGAAGTGACGACAGGGGTGAAACTCTATATCATCAATAAAGAACGCTATTTCAATTGCAATCTGAAAGCCGTTAACCATGAATTTTGTTTGTTTGGGTGTCTGATCGAAACGTTTTTAGATTTAGCTCTTGTGCCTGACTTTCTGCCTTGAAAGAGAACTGAGAAGCCTCTCTCTGCATTATCTTCTGCTCCTTTTATAACGGTGTACTTTTGATATTAGAAAAGGTGACTACTTGTGGAGATTTCTTAATTTTTACCATCAAATCCTAAATTTTTATTTGCATGCTGGTGCATAGTGCTGGCAGGGTTTTCTAGTCACCATAGAAAAGGACTAAATGAATGCTGGGTGACTCTTCTATGTTCTTTGCTTCGATCTACTGTTAAAAAAAGCTGAAGCTGTTCTCGTTTGTACCCGTTCTGCTTGATGTAAGTCATCGATTTTGTGCGCCGGTATGCTACGAATTGAACGAAAGTATCCCCACTACATATTTTACACCCTTACTCCCCTTGGGGTCTTCTCTGACTGATCATTTGATCTCAGTTGAAACTTCAAACGCAGTCTTACTGGAGTGTGCCACTATCCTGCTGCGAGCTTATTTTCTGCAGACGCTATTTTTGTGGAGCCTCAAGTCCCCTGGTCATTTGCTGAAAAAGATTCGCCTGGTCAAGTTTTTTATGCCCTTCACGGAGAATCCGGACACAGCGCGAGACTCCGCCAGCTAAGGATGCACTCGAATATGGCTTCTGCTCTGCGGCCAAATTATATCTTATATTACGTATATATGTTCTAAAAGATTTCAAACTACATGGAGTTTTAAATTGATTTTCTATGTACGAAGTGACATCCATACTTGTATATTTTGAGTTTTTTTCACACGAACTACTCCAAAACACACGAATTATCGTGTTTCTTTCGCTGGCATTGCTGCGTTCCTGCCTTTCAACGTTCAAGAGATCCTTGGCAGAGTATTATTCGCTGGCCTGCCTAGGGAACTAAGCTCCTCAAAGTCACTTCAAATTTCCGACCTTTACTTAAATGCAGGTGGTCATAGTAATAAGTCTTTTTTGTCGTACAAACTTCGAATTTTTGATGTTTTTTTCGGTTGGTATCTACATTAGAATTACATTAGAACTACCTACGCTTCTTTCAGTGCAAATTGAAATGGATTGCACTTGAGTGTTTTTTTAAACTTTGTTCCCCAGCGGGATATGTGAGTTAGAAGTCTTTCCTAGCGACAGCGAGGGGAGGTAAATGCTTCTATTTATCCTCTCCAGTCAAGGAACAAACATTGCCGTCGTATAAGTCCTCGTCAGTACAAACATTCGTACCTCTGGATCTCCTGTGGACAACTACGGCACTGCAAAAGTCTTGTGGCTGCATTTTTTGAGCATAAATACGCATTCTGAACCTAATACGTTGAACTATTTTACGGGTGCCTTTATTTCTATTTTTCCTTCGCTCTTCACCTCGTTGTGATTTTGAGACGGTAGACGTGTTTTCCTGCTTGTGCTGTAGCGGGCTGTGCCTAGTGAAACTTCACTAGGAACGTCATCTGAATCATGTTCTGTACCAGTACTAACTTAAACTAAGGAAAATTTCATCTCAGCTCTGCATTAACACTTATAATAATAATAAATATGAAATAAAACAAATTGAAAGAAATTTTTTGCATGATATTACAAAATATAATCGTAAAAAGAGTAATTATGATCGAAATACAGTAGAATTCAGCTTAGCCAGCGGCACTCGCTGGCCAAGCTTTGTATATGTATTCATTGTGTTTTTTTTTCTTTAACTGCTTTAAGCAATTTATTTTGTTTTCCTTTTATGTCTGTGGTTACTTGGATGATATTAACCGGCGACTGCAAAGTCCTCTGGGTGCCGGTTAAAAATACTTCTACTGTAATTTTTGCGGAATTGTGTTGTGAATTAAGTTTGTAATTTTATTTGTAGTTAAAAACTACGTCAGCTGAAACATTTGTAGCGCGTTTGAATTTTGTAAAATTCAATACAACATCGTTTTCAGCACTCTAGGAGTGTTGAATAGTTGATTCAGACTTTAAGATGTTGAGGTTCCTTCGTTTACGAGATCAACCATAATCAGTCCACTAGCATCCGCTATTTATGTTTCAGATGTCTTAAAGTTTCTTCATTTCTCGCTTCACTGAAGAATTTGACGTGACGGTTCATTCGTTGAGTTTCCGTTTTTATGTGCTGTAAAATAGTACCTTGTATGTACCTACTTAATTTTTTGTCAAATTCTTATGGTTACGTACACGGAAATCATTTTCGTTTATACACGGAATAATAAAACTTCACATCGTATGCAATGATCAAAATTTGTTGATGCACCCTGTATGTTAGAAGACCAAATTTGTTCCTCAGTTCGCCTTGACTATGATCAAGCTTCATCCGCAAAGGATCTTTGGCTTTTGCTTGGAGATCGTTCATCACTGACGGGATCTGTCATTATCTGCCGAGCGCATTTCTTCCTTTCTTGTCTCCGTGATTGCGTGATTGTCCTTGGTTCCGTGACTTCATCATTTGTTATAATGACCCTATGATTGCACTGCAGCTCGAAAAAAATGTGACATTATTATCGAGATACAAATGATGTAAATTATACTTTTCGTGTCGTAAAGTGGAATGCAATGCATCTCCTAAATATCCCTTGAAATTCAAACGCCCCTCGCGTAATATAGCTTATCGAGTTCCATGTTACATGAAGCCGGGCGTCAATAGATAATGTTGAGGAGGGCAACGAGTAGTAATTTCTGCGAGTGCTTTTCAAGGCCTCAATAACCTTTCATTTGTCTCCTTGCGCCAGATGATATTCGAGTGTGGGATTTTTCAGTATGAAGCCACCCTGATTTGTTACGCCTAACTCCTAGTGTCTCGGTGAGAGGGTAATAATAATGAACAATCTGTGGTACATGAAATTGTGTCAGATTCTTGATTGTAAATGCTACTTCCGTCGCTTCAATCAATCGACACGAAATATGACGGCTTCATTTGACTGTGGATGAAAATCCTTTGAATCTTGAATAGAGAATTGAGAAGTACTGCTCAGTCAATTGACTCTCGTGTTCAATCAAACGATGTGATGATCTACGCTCACCTTTAATTTTGAATGCTCTGTTGGACGGAGCCCCTTGAAAACAAGTTCCAAGGTCAGCTGATCAGCAGCGAAGGAATTTTCTTGTTTTTTTCAAAGCTACGACTAAAGTTCCTAGGTTGAATGAAGGTCGCGAGAAATATCTGATTCGTTCTACATTTTCATGTATTTATGAGGACAACCATTGCCATGAATTTACCAATGACACTTGTATGAGTTTCGCTTGTTTGTGCTCAATGTGCTGATGATTTCAAGGTTAAATGAAACTCGGAAGACTTCGTCTTTTTATGTTCAATCTCTAAAATTTAGAATTTTAATAAACGCGTGCACACTTTCTTTCTGAACCAGTATTGCTATTGTACTAGCACAATGAAAACCTTATTTGTGATATTAAAGGAAGCAAACGTCTATTTCCGTGTATGTTTTCGTCCGAACTGTTTACTCGTACTCCATAGGGTCAACTTCGGTCGTATTCACCGTCATGTGTACTGTCGTGCTCACAACTCAAGGTCCCCTTCTGATTCCTGTTGTGCCTTTTATTACAGATTTTATTGCTCTCCCCTTCCTTCCCTTAGTAACTCGGCGACGAGGATGATTTCCTCACCTGCGTTGAGCGTTTCAAGGTCGCTCGAAGTCGCCCTCTCCAGCGAGTGCAGGCAGCGCTCATGCGTGATGTGGCGTATCTTGCCTCTGTCATACGGACACGGAGCTGAGCTCAGTACTTAACTTCTCGGCTCACATCTGGTCTTGGGGAAGCATTCTGACTTTAAAAGATCTCCAGAAGAGTAGAATTTTTTATTTCCTGCTTTGGAAAACGCAAACTGCAAAGTTTAAGGTCACTAACGCAGCGCTTGCATTAGCTGCTATGGGAGTTCTGGCGGCGGCGATGTGTGCTGCAGCGTTGCGGTGTCGTGCGCGCGAGCTGGATGGCGCCAGCTGTAGGGCAGTAATTTGGAGGTGGGCTGCTCTAGCAGCGTACCTGCGGTATTGCGAGGTTTCGTGTTGCTTTTTCTGGTGCGTCTGTATTGGGGCAAAACGATGTGGTGGTATCAGCCGACTTTATATCGCACTAATTTCATTCCATTTCATTTTCCAAAAAAAATCCTTATGCCAGACTTGTCCCAATTCCTATTGCAGCAAATACAGTACTACTTGACTTCAGCATCTAGCGTATGCAAAATCAGTTTCATATTCCATGCAATATCAGGCATTCTTTGTTGTCTTTTATGGGTTCCATATTTACCTCGGAATTGCCTCTGCATGCTGTAGAATGCTGGCACACGCAATTAGATAGTTTTCCTGTTGTAATTTTCACTTCCTATTCTTATATCTGAATACTGAAACTTCGTGATCATCGAACTGTGAAATACTTAACTCAAGTTGCAGGCGTTTGGGTGACCTTGTTCCTGATCGCTTCATTTGCTCGTCTCCCTCCAGTGAGGAGAGACTGGTCGGCCGGCAGCGTGCCGAGTACTCCGCACATCGTTCTCTTCTTCCGCATTCTTTCATTATTTGTTATCAATTTTTCTCCTCTATCATCGTTCCAACCTTTTAAAGAAAAGATTTTTTGACTTCTAATCGCGTCCTTTAGACGAAAAACTTCATCCCAGTTTCGTTAAGTTTGTTTCATGATGAACGAACAGCGTAAAACTTGTGTACCTCAGTTCCATATTCGCTTTTAAACTTTGCATTTTTTCTCCCGAGCTCTGCAGAATTATAAAATGACTCTCATTCACAGAAATTCCTTTTAATGGGTTCATTGGACCAACTTGTTTTTTTTAATAATGTCTTAAGGGATTTTTATTTAACTTCCTACGCCAATAATTCTGTCGTAATTATAAGAGGACTACTTTTTAGTAGACTCTATTTTTTTAATCTTGAGTCTGAATGGTGGGGTGTGTGAGACTGTCGGGAACGCGATGAATGTTATCACTAGCGTGTTGAAGTAATTAGACGGCATTGAAAGCTGTTACAGAATCAATGAAAGTTGAAAAAAAATTGTGGACTGGAAACACATCGTGTGTAAATTGAAGGTCATGTACATGTTCGTATTGAACGATTGCATATGACTATTTACTGAAAGTACAAATAACTACTGAACACGGAAGACACAACTTCAAAAAAAGAATGTTTTGATTGGTTCCAAAACAAATCATAACAAAATATAATTGCAATATTAATGTCACATGGCACAATGCCTTCTATATTTATGAAAACTGTTCGCTGAATTGCTACATTAGCACAGGATCTTACTATTTTAGTTTCAAAACTGAAGCAGATGGTGACGCACCACCCTACTAATGCATGCTACGTACCACTCAGCTTAGCAAGCGCTGCATGTTTCCTTGACACGTCCGCCGTCCCGACATACTGTTGAGGCCCGACCATTGTATTGTCTTCAGCGCGGGACTAATTAAGCCCTAATATATGCACTCAGATATATGTACTTGTATTCTAGGTAAAGGTTTCTACACGACGACGCAGTGAGGTATGTGTTTTGTGTTTGTTTTTGTGTGTGGTACCCATTGCTGCAACCGGAAAAAATATTTAATCGAAGTGCCCTAGCCTCAAAGGTCTCATTAGGCATCCAGTCGATTATTTATTGATTTATTTGTTTCATAATGATTCTAAGTGAGGACAGCTGTGTCAATAGAAATTGAGCGTCAGTACAATGGTCATGACTCAAGTTTTCATTATATTGCATCGTAGAGTGTTTTGTGATGTTCCATTGTGTTGGTAAACAGTACTTATTACGCCTCTTGAAAACAGTTTTGCTTGCCAGAGATTTTTTCGTCTCTAAATCTTGATGCGACGAAACCTGGAGTAAAACATTGTGTTGTTTGTTTCGTAGCATTACCAGTGTTTTTCTGCCGAATGATACATGTACACTGTGCGTGGTAACAAGTCCTGATGCATGCTCTCGCTTTCAGCCAGATACTAGTGTGCTCGTATTGCGTTCTCAAAATGAAGGTGCACTGCCACGTGTGTGCAACATTTATTGTACGTTGCGCTAATGAAAGCCGGCAATGTATCGTGACGAGTCCTGAGAAATAAACCGCATATTCACTGTCTACCTATATATCATCTCTTCTAAATTTTGCTGCATCATGCATTGCGTAGAAGAAGGCGCAGTTTTACAGCTAGACCGGACAACCGCAGGCTGCAATTCGAGGCTCATGAGGTGCAGTCCAGGCGGTCCAAGGTCGACCGACGGGCGCTGAGCTGCTTGCATGGCCACTGCAGCACGTTTGGAATGCTGAACAGCAGTATACTAACCCAGTGCCGAAGCAAACTCTCGATCGCTGCAGGGGAGTGCCTCCTTTTCTGCAACACTGACTCGCAACGGCTCTAGGGAGTGGTTCATTGTGTTTTGAAACATCCAGCTGCGCTTGAATGAGCTTTGTTATCGTGTTAGAACCCCTTGACTAGTTTTGCTGTTGTGGGCCAAAGGTCTGTTGCCATCCGCTCCTTTAGGCGGAAACTTGCTCTTCTAGGTTGCGTCTTAACTTTGACCGACTGATTCGTGCATGGCGTACGAACCTCCTATGGATTGCGACCTTCAACTTCGACCGATGCATAAGAGACCAGACCTATTTCGCACTGGTCTTATGCCTTAGTGGAGTTGCTGCTGCTGCTGTTGCTCTTTTGTACGAGAAGTGCTGCTGCACTGCACATGCTCTTATTGTTTTGCTGCCGGTTCACAATTGTTACTTGTCTTACCACTACTGCTTCACTTTTAATCACTATGTTTATTTCTGTTTGTGCGAATGACGACAACGTTCGTGAATACCAATTGAGGGATCTTTTAATTGTGTCCTTGTCCTAATATTGTGATCAAATTATTCTGGTAAAAATGTAACTAATTGCTCACACTATCATTTCAATGTTGTGCTTGATAGCAACGATATATTAGTCGATTTTTAGGTTGTTCTTCGCTAAATACCGTTCTTATAACTTTTGTTACTCAATTTTGCGATTTCGTTTTCGAAACTTCGGTGTATGAGTACTGATATTATATTATGTGGTCAACATCGTCCATGTTATCTTGCTTGTGTTTTATCTTTGATTTATAGGATTCTGTTATTCCTCCATCCATGAGAATGTCACTGACATCGTTTTTTCCTTTGCAGGTGAGGTTGAACTGTTGTGAGTCGTCCAAACCTTTTCTGCCACTGCCTGCGAACTGTGAGTTATGCTTGAATATTTTGTCACTGTAGCCCTGCTATAAGCGTTAGATTTCAGCGTGATTACTAAAAACCACAAGCAGATCATATATTACAATGCAGATGTGCACTCTCACCAAACAGTCCATATCGATTTTTCTCCCTTTCCCGGATGAGGTAAAGAAAATCTTGGAAATATGTTTGGGAAATAAAGTTCTGTCAGGAAATTTTACGAGACTTAACAGTACAATTGCTATAATATTATTGCGCATCATTGAGTTGTTTATGTACTTAATTTTGAGGCTAATAGATGTTCCTTGCAAGGGATATTTTTTCTCGAGTCTCGAGTATGTTTTTGTAATAATACCACATTTTTTATTGAGTGGCTTTGAAATACTTGCAGTGGAAGTTTAGGAAAAGTTTCTCTGCTTCGGCAGCTGTAACAAAATCTGTGTTAATTTATCGCACATACTTCATCGCTAACGAGGTATCAATATGTGTCCTGACGTATCTTATCTCGGTTGAGATTAATCCCTCTGCTCCACCGTCGACGACCTAATTTTACAACTATTATCTGCATGGAAGCTTTTGTTAATTTGTGATGTACTCAATTCTGAACTCCTCAGTGACACACAGTAAAGCTAGTTGAGAAACATAAGTAATTTTTGATCGATATTTTTCCTACTCAGATTCTCCTACTTTTTTCATCACTCGAAATTTGTTTTATCGTAATAATCGTTCGAATAGCAGCGATTGCGTCAGGTGAGAGAACCTAGCGTACGCGTCATATTGTGTCGGTGAAGTGAGTCTGTGCTGCTTTTACCTTGATTTTAAAGTGGCACTCAAGGCAATTGAATTTTGGTCTTTTGAAGTTAACTTGTGCTCAAGTGCCGCAACCTGTTGCTTTCCGCAGACGCTCTTAAACTTGGACATCGTCCTCGATGTATCTATTGACTGAAAGTTTTACCTTCAGGTCTGATGTTGATTGAGCTTTTGACGCAAATTTGCCAGACTTTGCAATTGAACTTGGCAATAGTCGAGTTCTTCCTTTCAGTTGATGAATGCCTCGCTGCCTCGTCCATGTGTTTCTCAAAAAATTTCTTCATACTGTTAATTTATATACGATTTTACGTATATAAATAGGTTAATTTGTATCATCGTAGACTTATTGGTTTTTATTTTGCAAATTATTGATTGAAAATAGATGACATTCTTTGTATCTTTGTGCCGTGTCGAAATTAGTGCTCATCAGAGATCACTGGTCTATGGGCAATCAAATTCCAATTTTGTCTGGAGATGATTCTTATACCTATGTTCTTAATTTCCTTTGAAAAAATATTCTGCATTCGGGTTCATTCTTCGTAAAAGTTATACTTAATTATCTTATTTATTCTATAATTCTTTATCATGAGCCTCCGTGCTTTGTAATCGTGTGTACTCACTGAAAATTAATGATTTTCACGTTTTTCTATTTATAGTGTTCTCACGCTGGCGCCTGCACTTTGTTTAACTGTCGTCAGAACACCTTGTATTCTCACAAAGCGTCTCACCATTTTTTGCTTGACGTCTGTCCCTTCTCATTTTTATCGTTTTTGCCCTCGTAAAACTACGTGCTATTTCAACATTCTTGTCTCAAGCATCTTAATGCTCAGTCTGCGCTCAAGACAGCCATCATCCGAGGTGCTGGCTGCTTGATCTGCCATTGTGCAGCTGAAGGCGCTCACATTTGATGATTCTGTCCTTGAACACAACGCCACTCCACTCCAGTCATATGCTGAGTTATCACCTGTATGACCCCTACGATCCTGTGTGTTCTACTACCGGTATTGTGGAAATTACTGGTCTTAATTAGGTAATTCGCTATCGTAAAGGAATTTAGCGTTGTTATTCACGGTTACAACGTATTTACTCGAAAATCGTAGTCATAGAATAATTTGGTATGGCTCTGCTTGTTTGGCTTTAACCAATGACCAATTGTCGCATAATTTTTTGCGTGCTTAACGACACTTTTATATTGTTGATGTTATGTCAGATATCTGGCAGTTGAAAGAAGGAAGAACGGCGAAGAGGAGTCAGCAGTCTCCATATCGCGGACCATCTAACCTTGGAAAGAAGAAAACAGGGCCACCCCGCAGACGGCTCTTCCATATCGTTAATGGCCGACGTCTGATGCAAGGAGTGTGATGGCAGGAAACAGGGATCTATAATTGGTTGTTTAGTCTAGCGTTGCTTGTGAAGTACGTCTGGTAAAAACTACATCAATTCTTTCGCAGACACCGGGGATGCGCATATGTTGCGTTTTTATGTTCCCTTCTGACTTTATAAAAAAACAGCAGCATTGTGCGTGGTGAAATGATTTTCCTGTGATCGTTCAAAAAGAGGAAAATACGTGGCGAAGTATGTTTTCAAGTATATATTGGTTATAACGAAGGAATTTTGAAGATACAGTTACTGTTATTAAAGCTTCTCTGCAGTGCACCGGATTCTTGTACAGCGTTGCTCTCAAGCTTTCAATTTTTCTTTTAAAAGTCGAACCACTGCATAGCATGCGAGACATGGTGTTCTCCTGCACCGGACTTGGGAAAATAAAACAGGTTTCAGCCCTGAACTGGCCAATGAGGAGCGAATATTTTCGCGCCTCGACGATGCCGTTAGTGTGGGTCCCATCATACTTCTCTGTTTTGGAGGGAGAGGTTAGTTCTTGAAGGACTCGTGCTTTATACGTGGGGGATTTGTGATGGAACCTATTTCAGAGATAGGAAAGTGGGTCTGGACGGGAGTCTTACTTCGGAGGGAAGAGATAATTTTAGCGAGTTGCTTGCTTTGGAGAGAAGACTGGTGGTGGGAATCATAGTTTGTAGGTACAGGAGTTTTTGGTGGGAGCCTTTATTTAAATTCTAAATAAAAATTCTTGAGTTGCTATCCAAGTCCCATGCTGTTTAACGTAAAGGCATTAATCACGCACATGCACGTCAATCACACGCAGACATTTCAGTCACATAGAAGCACCGCGATCAAACAGGGCCCAGGAATTAAAAAGGATATGGAATCAGTATTTTGTAAAACCGGAGGGTTCCTTATCCAAAATTTGTCTAGACAATTTTTGAATGTGTACACAGTGCCAGCAGAAAACGATATTTTTGGAAAGCTGGTTCCATGTTCTGGCCATTGTAACTGGAAGGAAGTTTAGAGCCTGCGATGTCAAGAAGGTTCTTATAATTAGATTACGGCCATTATTTCTGGTTTACACGTTATCGTGTCTATCGAAAGCACTTCTAGGGAAAAATTGTTAAAACCATTGAAATATTTATAGGTACAATGAGTTGTCTTCACAGTCCTGTATTCAAGGGAGATGAGCTCAAGCTGCAGAAGACGTTTTTTGTAGCTGAGATTGGAGAGTTCAGGAGTCATATATCATATTAGCCTGAATTTTCTCGATTTTATTCGTGTCTCTTTTATACTTGCATCATAAATGGCACTGCTAGTAGGAACCATACTTGCATCATACATAGTACTGCTAGTTGGAGCTCTAGTTACATCATACAAAATACTGCTAGTAGCAACATTGCTCTCGACGTCAGAAGACTGCAAGGAAGCCTTACTTCAAAAGGAGGAGAGCTGCTACGACGTTCGGTGAAAAATTAAGATTTTTAATAAGGCGGTAGACGAATTGTATACATGATTCAGGTAATGAGTAGCGACATTTCATTTTATCTCTTGCGTCTAATTCAATATTTCATTTCAACATCTGCGATGATGGGAATCCAGCTCGTCGAGAGTTGCAGTAGTATTAGAAAATGAAATTGTCTGTCAATGACCTGTAAACACATGGATTTTAATTTAAAAATAAATTAAAAATAATTTTCCACCCTGAAAGATTAGCTATCAGCTCTCAAAACGCAGCCATGATTGTTAACGACCGGATGGAAGAGTGCTGTTAGTTTCACTGGCAGCCGGTCTGTCTTTCACGCTCGTTTTCATGTCTCACATACGGAGGTCAGCACGAACGATGGGTGCAATTGATACATGACATCCATACTCCATGTCTTTCAAGGTGATGTCACTTTCGGTTTTCTATTTCTTGTTTTCCTCAGCTACTCGGTTGTCATTTAAAAAATGTCGTTCCAGAGGGTTATAAACGCTTTCAATACAAATTTGACTCACTCGTTAGATCTTATCTCACTACCAAACTTGTTGAACTCTTTCTTTTCTTTTTTCTCAATGGGTCCTATATAGCTAGTTTCTTGTTAAATTAGGACCAATGTGACCCCTTCAATATTATAAATTCTATCGTTGTTATGCAGGAGTATTTTATGTAGTATCATTCCTCTTGTGATGTGGGAAATTGCTCTAAACAGTGTTTGTTAAAAATTTTTTACCGTGCAAGTTTTATTATGGTAACTTTTTACCATCAATTATATATGAAGATCACTGCGGGTGATGTTCGTTTTGGTCAGTGATAGTGCCTATAGGGAGTTTCTTGTCAGTTTTTCTCGTATTTTAGTGATAAATCTCGGATCACATAGGCTTTCAATGCCCGATTAGATGTATTAACTACTCAAACACTGCGAAATATATCTCGCTTGCTTTCGTAAATGTAGTGCCGATTTTTCTCTTATTTACTGCTGAAACTATAGTTTATTTCAGTATAATTACCATATAAATGTTTGAGGGATTATTCAACGTGCAAAATGTGTAATTTTAAGCTTGTATTCAGCTCTGATTTGTGATTATTCTCGAGTGACACCCGTCGTGCAGCTGTGACTTATAGTAACGAAATTTCACCGTTAGCCTCTCGGTTCATGGCTGATGAATGCGAGAACTGATCCTACAGACGTTTTGCGTTGAGGGTCTAATTTTAATATTGATATTTGTGGACACTTCTTAAAAGCGCTCTTCGCAAGTCACTGTAAAGTCAGCAAAATGCAACGCTTTCTTTAGTGTATATGTTATACATTCTGTTGTGCTCACGGAAAATTTCAGCATGAAAAATTAAAGCAACCAACTGGCCTTTCCTCGTGTGTATAATTGCCAACAGTATCCGAAACGTCGGTCCTTGGATTATAATTATGAGCCTCAAAGCCTTAGCGTGCTTTTGACCGCCGTGCATTACGAGTTAATTAGGATGCTGACCTACCGGTCCTCGCCCACAGCATAGCATGATTAGTATTCGATTGTTTGCTTGGTACACCGTAGTCTATTTTGTAATTCTGGATGATATGTGTCTTCGTAATCGGTTGATATTTACAGACACAAAAACTGTACTTGAACTAAGTATGGAATAATTTGCTACGTCGGTTGCGATGGACATCCATGGTAATATGTCAAGCCGTCATGCTGTTGTGTCACAATAACCCACGTACGAGTACGTGTCAGATTTGTCTTCAATTGTCTATACTTTTCCGTCTAAACTCGGTGGAGGAGCCCGTAATTTCTTTTCACTTTGGCTATTTTGTGTACACTTTTTTCCCTGCGTTTTGCAATGCAAATGAAAGCCCTAGTTTTATCATCATATTGTTCATGTTTTTAACTAGTTTTTTTTACTATTTGTAGTAATTTATTGTCTCCTATGTTGCGTTCATAGCCCACTAATGTGCTTCTCGCCGTGCCTCGTTAAGTCTCTGATGTGTTCCCAACAATTGCGTCCTTGATGCACCGTGCTCGAGTGTGCTGAGCTTGCGCAACCCGTACTGTATTTGAGCTTCCTTGCTCACTCTTTACTCAAGTGGCTTTTGAGGACATTAACTGGTCACTCTACGTGAAGAGGTACGATTTACTGGTCACTCTTCATGAAGAGATACGATTAACTGTCCACACTACATGAAGAGGGACGATTAACTGTCCGCACTACTTGAAGATGTACGATTAATTGTCCACACTACTTGCAGAGGTGCAATTAAGTGTCCACACTACTTGTAGAGATATGATTAACTTGTCACACTACATGGAGTGGTAGGATTAGCTGTCCACACTACTTGTAGCGATACGATTGACTGTCCACTCTACTTCTGCAGATACAATAATTGTTTAGACTACTTGTACATATACGATAACTGTTTAGACTACTTGGAGAGCGTTTTCAGCTAGATATATTTTTATTAGACTGTGAAATTGGATAGTTGTTTCAGGGTTATGTTCTCGTGTTCGCTGAAAGTTCAAGTTCTTGAACTTGACTACTTGGAACGCACTACGCTTGTTGAAAGATGTAAAAATAACAACATTTTTTTAACCATATTAAGATCTGTCTGAATTTTCTGATGTTCAAATATTTTGTATTCAATTTTTACACTTTTAAACATGCAATACTGTGTGTATTTTTTTAGAATTAACATAAGGCCTTCTCAATTTTGCGCGCGTTTGTGATTTTTGCTCATAGTAACGTCTGCATTCGATGCAGGGAGCCACTTGAGAGGGGCTGACCGCGGCATCTCAACTCGGCAAGTGAACGACTGTTACTCTACGGGGTTCCGGAGCCTTGTTTTGCATAGTCAATTGAAAAAATATTATTTTACACCAAAATATTTTTGCTCCTCGCGTCATTTAATAAGCTGAAAATTGTTTGTTTCAAAGACGTTCATAGGAACTGCACATTTTGAATTGTAATTTTAACGCATGAAAGTTCGAAAACATATGATTTCGGCGACATTGATTCAGAAATTGTGCTGGGTGCGTAAAGGACAGACTTTGCCTACGCAAAAATGACTCAGAGAGAGGTAAAGAGAGGTAATTTGTCTCTTTTACCGATAATTATGTGCGACTGTGACGATAAGAAAAAATATTCTTGTAATTTTGTTAAATAAAGTCTTCAGATTGTTAACAGCTTCTATATGAGATCTGAATCGCCTATATGCTTGGATCAAATGGCACTGCTCTAACTATTGAGACTTTTGGCGATTCTTTAGTATTATGAGGGTGCCCATTAACCTCTCTTTCAACTACGAGCCATAGATAGTAGTTCAACAGATTGAGATTTGAAGAGGTAGGAGACCAAAGATTCGGAGCTATATAATTATGAAAATTTTCCACCACCCATTCCCGCGTAACTTAAGCCTTGTGCGATGGTGAACCAAATGACCTAATCAAAAGACATTATCAAGTTTTTTATTGAGCCTATTTATTTATATATACTGATATAAAATGACCTTTCTTTACCACACAAGAAAACATAACATAGAAATCGTGTTCCCATAAATTGCTATGTTCAGTCTTTATGGCCACGCTAATTGCGTGCATCTTCATTTCAAGTGTAAGCACAATGTCTGTTATTATAATTCGCAACTAGAAAATCTGATGTTAAATGATTTATTGCATTAGAAAAATTAACACATGTCCTCAAGTAGCTCACGCGCTTTGCAGTTGTTTTAGTAAATGATTTAAAACTTCTTTCTAGTTAAATACGATGTCAGCGCTGCTCAAATTTTAAGATTGACATTTCGGGGACTATTTTATTTTTCTAAAAATTTTTACTGTACTTGACCGATTTCGAAGATTTTATATGCTGCCACATTCCTGTTTCTATTCGTTGGAAATTTACAAATAAACCAATTAAAATTTCTTGGCAAAAAATCGTTAATATCATAGAAAGAAAACGTCCAACTTCTGCATAAGTTTAGTTAAAAAAACATTGCATCATTCATTGACCGTAGGGATTTTCGATCCGAAAAGTACTATTGTTTTGTGCAAATACCGTGGCGAAAAATTTCTTCGAGTTCATTTTTTTGTGATACCAATTTTTATTTGATGTAATGTTGTGTGCAGCAGTAACATTTATTTGAGTATTCGTGTCCACAGTTGAGACCATCAGTTGCTGTAACATGGTGATTTATGCCGATACCTGAGCGCGATGTGGAATTTAAATGAGACAGTATTGGACTCGTAGGGTCACATGGCCTCTCTGTGTTGTTTGTATTGGTTCTGAAGCCTTATCCTTGTTACAGTGCTTTATATTAGAATATATAGTAATAGAAACAGTTTATGCACTGCTTCTAAAATAGCGTGCAATCTGTGGTCATCCTGTTAGATGCAGTATAGAGCCTTGGTGTGGTCTGCACTCGGTTTGATGTACCAGTATCATGTTGTTTTCATTGTTATTTTCTCGACGTACTCGTACTTGCGCTTTACTTTAATGAGTTAAGTAACGTACGTATCAACTTCAAATTTCGCAGAATTCTGGTTATTTTATTCTTTGCTAAATTAAATATCCTCTTTGATGCCGTACACATTTATGAGCCACTTCGTAAAGGAAAATAGCGGAGGTTCAAGTCCATCTTTGATAGTAATTGTATAGAGATACTCGTGTCATGATAGTAATTGTGTGGAGGTGCTCGTGACAGACTTGGTCTTTGTACTTGTATTTCATGCACCATACTGTCAAGATGCACGGTGTCAACCCGAGGTTATTAAAAACGTTTTTTGAAGTTTTTCATAGTTTTCTTTTTTCGACTGATTATCTGAATTCATTTTAGTTTAAATGTGAAACGGCTGTTATAATAGCGGCATAATCAATGTAGATTTAAATAATTTGTTTCGTGTTTGTAATTGAATGATTTTAGAACTCATTAATTCACTCATAACTATTCTAGAGCATATGCATCTACTTCTTTACGAAAAGTGTTGTGGTGGAAAATGCTGGCAATCAACGGGACGAGCATATATAAAGGTGAACTTTTATCTATTTATTTAAGTGTCTTAGTTGTCTTGCAGTGTTGCTCCACTTGAGTTTACTTTATTTATATGAAGTGATCAATACCAGCTCATTTCTAGCTTCTATAATATTCTTCCCAGAACAATTTTAGTTTTTCATGTTTTTTTGCGTACAAAGGCTAAGGTATTTTTACAGTTAAAAATGAAATTTCTTTGAGAATACAGTGTATTTTTGCGTAATGTTAATCAATAATTTGGTCATTATTTCCTCGCAATAATTTTGGATGTCATGTTTTCATTTGCTTATTTTTCGAATTCTGACGAATGAAATTGATCGTGTAAAAATTAATTCATGCATTCCAGTTAAGAATAAATGGACCAAAGTTTTCGGTTTAGATAGTGACACAAATGCAATAGGAGGACGTTTTTGATGGTAACTGTAATAATTTTAGCGAGGTCTCACTTCAAAAGAAAAAAAATTCTCTGAGTTTTGTACCGGGCTTTTGTCTGTGGCTGCCTATAATTTCTAGTCATAAATCTTTGCATTGTTAGTGTCCAAATGTACATTTGATGCGTCAGAAAGGTTGGAGCTTGAAACGAAACAGTAATGCAACTGTATTGTCCGCGATCCCAAATATCATACTGCACGTTTTTTTACAGCGACGTACGAGCCATGATTTTTGGCAGAGTTGTATGAGATACTGCACTATATTCATTTCGAATAGTATGCCTACTCCTTAAAAGGGAGAATAATTCGGGTTTAGCTTTATAAGAAATGCAATTGTATTTATATTTATTGTTCACACCAGCTGAAGTGTATTTTTTTTACTCGTTCACCACAAAATTCAGCTCAAATATTCAAGAAACGTTTCGCATCTGTAACTGCCATATTAATTGTCCGAGTGAATTAGTGTCTCCTGTGAATTTTTGGTGTTCTGTTGGCTTCTCTTGTTATTCCTTAGTGTAGAAATCATTATTTTAAAAAATCATTCCTGTAAAATGTGTAAAAAGCAGTGCGTACAATACTGTGTCGTGAGACTCTGTATTTTAGTTGAGCTGAAGTTTTCGTTTTAAAGATCCAATGATTGAATTAATCCTGAACGTTCTTTCTATTCACACTTCAAACCTTGGAAGCGAGAAGATTGAGAAGCCACTCTTTTTCTTGTTATGAACCTAACAACAAAATTTAATATTGCCTACACCACAAATACGGTGTTATGTAAGGTTGTGAATACGAGTTGTAAATGCTATTATTGTCATTGATATGAATTTATTTGGTATAATCTTGCTAAATTCATTAATCCATAAAAAATAGCTGCTCGATACTTCATTATTTTTTAAAGAAACATTTCAAACAAAATATCGGTTAGGTAGTGAACTCTTCGGATTATTGTCCGTGGACTTTATTACTGATGTTCGTGTGGCTCATACTGCCGCTTGTCCACAATTATTAAGCAAATGAGATTTTAATTCATAATTTTGCATTAAATTTTTCTGCTTTACGACATTCTCTTCTTTGTAAAATTAGCAAAAATGTCAATGATGTCTTCTTAAACTATAGAATTTAATGCAAATACTATAAAAAGCCAAGTATCAACTATAAAAACCAAGATATATTGACAATTGTGAGAACACTCGTGTGTTTTTCTCCATGGAGGAAGAATAGAAAATTGTTTTTCAGCATATCTTGGGGACTGAGCAATCCTCAGGGATGCATGAATTGCTGAGCTGCACTCACGGAAGCGGGGTGCTGATGTTGCCTTGCACGGGGGGAAACTCCAGCAACTTGCCTCAAAATTAACATTTTCTGCATGAAGCTGTTCTGGGTTACGTTTTTACGCATTGTTTTTCTTCAGATTTCTTTATCTCGTAGGAATACACGATGTTACTTATAGAGGATTTCATAATAATGGGTCATTGATTCTTTTAATTGTTCAATATTTCGGTGCGTGCAAATTTTATGTTGCTGCTGAAATGACGTGCATGGGCTGATTCAGTTGTGAAAACCATGTATTATATCAGTTGTAGCAAAAGTCATTTCACTCTTTTAAAAATTCCCAAACGAAACTTAAAAAGTGTGTAACGTATCATATTAAAGAAGAAATCTTAGAAGGCTCCCTGAACTGCAACTAACGATCCATTGTGTTCGAAATAAGTTCTCACTATTCTTGCTCACTTCTCCTTGCTGTATTTTGTCATTTTAGGTTACTTGCTAATAATACTGTTTTTAAGTGCAAAGCATCCTTTGCATTAGTATACTAGACACTTGATAATACTCTAAACTGCTCTTTCATGTGGTATGTAACATATTATGGTGAGCTTATTAGGTTTCGTTTTATTAGTTCTTGAAAAAGTGAAGTGACTCATGCAGCACATTTGCCACAGGGTTTAAAGCTGTGAACAGAATTAACGCAGTAGCAACGTTCGTATTGATAAGATTGTCTTTCATGTGAGGACATTTTTCATAAAGCTTTTTGTTGATTGTGAGTTATTAGCTTTCTGGTCTATTCGTTTTCTAGACAATAGATACAGTACACTTTTACGTTGTCTTTTCTGACCTTGATCAATTCTTAATGTTACGATATGAACTTCATATCCATCAACATTTTCTTGCATGCAGCGTTTCGGTTGATGCAATTCATATTCCTCATGTGCATTCAGTGACAAGTTGACTTCTTTTCTGTGGTGAGGTCTGCAGGACCATTGCTATGGTGACCTTCACGTACGACCATCCGGTATTTTTTGTTATTCTGACTCCATGATGGCCTCTTGTGCATGTCGTCCCTTGAATAAATGAATACGTCCTGCGTGCTACCGAGTTGTGTGTAGACAACATATGAATATATGATACATGCATCTATGTTTGAACTCAATTCATTAAAATTTGGAATTTTGTCTCGTGCCGGTCTACTAGTTATTTTATTATAATTTATAAACAATTTCTTTCATTTGTGCAATAGTTTTGGATTCGAGCTTCGATTTAATTCATGTATTTCTATTCATTTATACTTAGTCAAAGTTCACAAAAAGATGGTATGATTTACATATATGCTACTAAAACGTACTTTTTAATATCACTTTGTCTAGACGTGACTGCTACTTTGATTTATTGGTTCAGGTGCCACTTTCTCCAGTAGTTTTTGCATCACTTCATTTGCGTCAAAGCGTTCAGGTTGCTTGGCGAAGGAGAGTCCATCACGGGAACTACAAAACTCTATTGTATTGTGTGCCCACCTGTCAATCATACTTTGTGGCAAAATAGTATTCACTCTTTAAATTGCAATAACTTTCTTGCGTATAACTATGTATGTGCATCGATATGTCATATGTAAATAAATTCTTAATTTCTCAGGTTTCCGATGATGGTTGTATTTATTTTCTCCACCGAACAGAAAATAAATTACAATTTAAAGAGTGTATACTTTTTTTGGCCGACCGTGAATTACTCGAAGTGGCTTGGCCTCAACTGTTCCAGTTCTATAAGATTGCCGTAAATTCTTTTCTTTAAATTTGAGTTAATGATCGTAGCAAGTTAATAGAGTGTTCAACTCTTCATGAACCTCCAATTTTAGTCTACATCTTTGCAACAACATGTCCTAGTCACTGAATTCTCCGAGTGCTCATGTTGTTGATGCTGTGCCATTTCCATTCGAGACTAATTCTTGCTACCATTCAGGAACTGAATGAAGTGCTACGTTCAGGAACTTCTCCGTGTTGAATCTCACACTATACAATAGGGCTGGATGATCGCTATCTTCAGTAGTGCTACCGCTTTTTTAAACCAGTTTGCACTAACCAAGTGTAAAAACTTAGACACCAATGCTAATTCCACTTCTATGGGCTGTATTTATATTATATTGACAATTTCACAACGTACGATGATCCTGATTGAGGAGTACTTGAGAATAATTCATGTGCAATTGTTAGGTTTTACTTACTCAACTCTCACTTTGCTGAGTTGTTCATAAATATTTTAACAGATAGTTTTAACCTTGTGTGTGTTATATTATTTACTAATATTGTACTAGTATTATCATAGCTTATGGGAGTCTGACTTGGAGTAAATGCGACTCCATATTGACCAATTTCTTCGTAAAACTACGACTGCTAATGAAGTTCTCATAATAAAATTCGACACGTAGGCACACTTGCTCGTACTCGAAATCATTGAAAAGTTTGTGTTAGAATTCAACTGATAACTATTCCGTTTATCACTGGACGATAGGACAACTCTTATTTGTACATGTTTGAAACTTGTTTAAATGTCATTTTGACTCAAACGAGTTTTCACTGTTGTTTAATATTCATAGTTAAAACTGTTCGTGCTTTCCTTTCTCGCACCCTCGATAATGAGATTGATATTTGTGCTAGTATTGTCATTTTTGAACAGCTTCATTTCTGTATTTCTGAGTAAATTTCATCCTTGTGTGTGCCTCTGGGATTGATGCAATAATTGTTTGTCATCCCCAGACGCTTTAATTTTTGTATGGTGTGTGTGTGTGTGTGTGTGTCATCGCGCTGGCACAATTGTTCTCGAAACCCCAGTTCACATAATTTGAAGCATCACTAGCAGCGCTGATTTTTTTTTCGTTTTCTGAAGAATACGAGTATATTCTTGTGATACAACATACAATTAAATCAATGAAGAATTGAGTTAGTTATTCTTGATTATAAAGTTAATTATGTCAAATGGTTTGTCGTTGTTATGTGCATTAAAGTATGTAGGTTATGTACGGCTCGTATATGTATCGTAGTTGACTAGGCAATTCTTCACGCCTTTCCTAGATGGTTTGGAAATATTTAAATCACCATTTGAATTTTTTTACGATCTTTGTCTCGAAGTAGCATGAAGAAATAATGACATTACTACCTCTGGTGTCCACTTCAGTTAACTAAATAAAGTAGTCTACCGTCTACTCACATTTCGCAAAACCTGATCGTTTTCTGTGAATATAAGTTGCTAGAAAAATGCCGGCCAGCTCGTATTCACTCACAGACGACGTTAAATTTTGCAGTGGAGAAATAATATGTAGTGCCTGCCTGTGTGATGAACTTTCCGAGACAGGAGAAAGTGTGCCGTCATTTTTATGATAGAAACTGTTCTGGAATAATTTTTCCTGTTTGAAAGGCCTGTAAGTTAGCTGCAGGTTATACGATTTCTTCTCAGTGAAGCTCTTCATAGTTATTAAATAATGTTTCTGAGGTGGAAAATCATGTCAAGAAATGTTTTGCAAACTCATCGCTGTTTTCGACACGTTTTAATTACTTGCACTAGAAATTTCCCTGATCTTTCAGAAAATATACTTATTTACAAGTATGTAATACGTAACATGTTGTCATATTCTCAAGTAATTTTCTCATAAATTGCCGTTTTCCTTTTATAAAATTGTTAGCTTATCTTTACTTTCCGTTACTATAGTTGTTAATTCAGTTTGTTTAGATTTGATTTTTTGTTCGAATTTAGAGAAAGGTGAACTGGAGTTGTTTATTCACCAGTATACCTGGTGGTTGTGGCTATCCTCGTCAGGATACCTCTAGCATTTGGCATAGGGGCTTCAATACTCTGGTTGAGCCCCACTCCGACCCTTTACGTACCAATTTTTTTTATTTTGAATTTAATACGCCAGTGAATTTACATGTTAAAAATTTAAATCCTAGACCCTACGACACTAATTTAATATGAGGATTATTATAAAAAATTACAATGCCTAATGCAGACTTATTTATAGTCACCTTTCTAGGAGCCAATGAATAATGTAGATAAGGAAACTCAGAGTTCTCAAGCGTCTGCTTGCTTGCGTCATCCAAGCTCTGAATTGTTCAGGCTTAATTAGATTTCGTACTACGACAAGAGAGCAACCAGAATGTCTCAAAAACTTTCCTACCATTAACATTACTAAGTAAAACAGGGAGAGATTGATCAACCATTACGTCAGAATTAACAGAAGACAACTTAACATGTTTACCTTCATCAATTTTCTGAACGACGTTCAACTGGTTTAGAGATTTACCTGACAATCGCTAGTAATGTGTCCACTTCTGGAAAATTAAAAACAAAATTTGTCCGATTGCCTCCCTTAGTTGTTGTAGAATTGATTAGTAGGGTTCTACTCGAATTTACTTCCACGTTAGGATTTCGAGGAAACAATTCCATGTAAGCAGAATAATTTCTTCCGTAGGTTTACATAATATTTGATTTTCTCTCAAATAGTTAGCCAGAAGAGGATACACAGAACTAAGCCATTGCTCTTTCAAAACTAGGTCTTTTAAGTTCTCGAAATTCTGTTCGAATTTTGTAAATTCAAACCACCTGTTGACATCATACGACAGCCGCACGTGGAATTGACGAAAACTTCCACTGCCATGCTTTGCATTTCTAAACTTTCTTCAATAGACATGCATAGTCAGTGAAAAATTCTTAAAAAATCTCAAGCTTAATGGCTTCAAAAGAAGCAGTTGGAGGATTTATATTTATGACACGAGCAACAGAGTTACCAGCAAATTAGTTCCGACCAAAAATTAGCTCTACAGTCACACACACTCTCTCTCTCTCTCCCTCTCTCATAGGTGTGCAGAAACAACTCCACATATTCATCTATTAAATATTTTAATAACGTCACTAACATTCTCTGGCTGGGAGGATTATTGTTCACAGCCACGGCAGCTCTTAGTTTCAAAACTTATTGCTGTGCTGTTTTTCTATTTCTCCTGCTTTTCTCTCAACTTCTCTCACTCTCATTGTCAATTGTATGGTTGTTAGTATATAATTATTGATTGTTGTGTAACTGTGTTTGCCACGACGCATGCGTTACGCATATTTAGGTATGAAAATTTTATTCATTTGAAATATGTACAAGCGTTTACATAATAATTTTTTGTACTGTTTTTAAGCGACTTCAATTGCAGAACCTTGAAATAACAACAACAACAGAATTATTTTTCCTGTTAATATGCTCTCACAAGCCTGGTAGTGGGGCGTACTTCGAGTAATATATTCTGCTACGAACTATTTATTTTTTTGCTGTTATGAACAAAACATCTAATTTCTCTGTTAATAACTTTTCTGTTTTCAAGAGATCGTCCCAAAGTCGTTCAAACTAGATTTTCACTTGTAGTTTGGGCTTGCTGTGCTGTGCTGTATTTCATAAAGGCTGTCAAGTGGAAGCAGGTCATTAGGAAGCCTAAGCTTTAACTTGGCTGAGTGTTCCTAACGCACGTGTAATCATTTTGATGGTAACTCAAAGTAAGGAAACTGAGATGATTATAAGCTTTCATCGCTCTAGTCCAGTTGTCAACAAGATTAATGAACAAACGTCCTGTAGTGTCGTTCTGTGCTTGTAAATTAGTTATCAGGTCCAGAAGTGCTGGCCCCATCGTTAGTGCGCGCTAAAAAAATCTTTTTCTTGACCTTGTGAGCTCGGAAAACCAGGTACCCATGAAGCGAAACTCCGCTCTGTTCTCGTTTTTGCTGTGAATTCCTTTTGACGCTCAACCGCTGTTGAAAAGAATATCGAGTTTTCCATTTAATTCATCGAACGTGTTTTCAGAACTCATATACGTAAAATATTTGCTTACTGTGTTCTGTAAATTCGGAGACCCATGGGTGTGTTTCATTTTTAAATTTCGTAGCTTTTGAATTATAACTGTGCATTGGAATTCTGTTTGATGAAATCAAACGCATTGTTAAAAATTTGCATTGAAATTTTTAAACTGCGTGTGTTGAATGTTGTACGTTGAGAGATGCACATTGAGTGACACTTCCAAATGTCTATGAAAGACTTGCTGTTGCACATGCTAGATTTATGTACGCTGTGTCTTCAAGAATATCAGGACGTAAAGCTTACACATTTCTACTATTCCTGCACACAGTAAATCAGTAATTTTTTATTCCCACATTTGGGGGGTTTGTTTTACCATTGTATTTACAATTTCTTAATACTCTGTATCCTTGTCCCACCACACCACACACACCACCATCCCAACGCCCTCCACCCAATCCTTCATGACTTGCCTCTTTTCCAAGCGAGACTGACTGCACGTTCATCGGAAGCCGTCGCTAGCGAAGCTTTTGGCGGCGTTGATCGAAAATGTTAGAAAAGGACGAGCTTCCAAGGTCACAACTTCTACCGTCCCTGTGAAATAAATGTTCAAAAAATCATTCTTGTTTCAATGGCATAGTATCATTTTAATGATAATGTTATTTTTTGTTTGACAATATATATTCAAAATTTGCTCTGAACCTGTACAATAGCCATGTCATTCTAGTATTCTTTGAAACGATGAATAGTATAAAAGAATAGTATTGTTTCACACTAATTTTTCCATAAGATCCATTACATCGTTTTCTTTGGTGATCATATTTGACTCAAATCGTTTATTTCAACTTCAAGGGGGAATTCGCTTGCTGCTTGATTCATTTTTTCTGTTGGAAGCAAATGCCAGTTGTCTTGGAATGCTCGATTATCTCGCTTTCAACTGCATCATTGCCATCAAGAATTTTTATTACTGTGTAATGAATTAATTTTTTTAATCACTATATTAATTTGAACAGCTCCTATAGTAGGCATTGCAAAATTGTTTTTGTGCGGAATATTTTACTTTGTTTTGAGCTTTAAATTTTCTTTAGTTCGGAGAACTTGGATCCGTATCTTCCTTGAGCGTTTTTTCTTTCTTAGGGCGAGTATCATTTTGAGACACGATTTTGTCTTCTTTTTGAACGGCTTCCCTCTTGAATAGCATGAAAAATACCTAGGCATTTTATTTTTAATATATGATATATCTTGTGTGGAGATCTCGTCCTCATCTCATTTTACTGCTGCTGCGACAGCGCCCGAGCGTTGAGACTCTTTGTTGAGGCTTCCTTGTGGTTGCAGAAAAACTCAAGTCTTGCCGGCCGTCATTTCTGCGCTGACCTTCGCTGCCACGTACGTGTCTCGGCACAGACTTCTGGTCAGCGTTCTGCACCAGAGATTAATGACTATATGGCCTCAAAATGATTTATTTAACGGAATTATTCATAGAAACAAAGTGAGATGTGTGGTATTCAGTGCAATTAAAAAATAGTGAGTAATGCACAACGTTGAATCACATGTATGTACATTGTAATTATAGACTGTCAATTGTATCACCTCATTTCCTTTTGTATTAGAACTTCAGTTTCACTTTATTAGAAAGTTTAGTGTTAATGTATTTTTATGTAAATTTGATCAATTTTTTCTGAGGTTTATGTATTTTTTGTACTGTATTGAAAATTCTTAATCAAACCTTTTATCGGGATAGTATTTCCATTGCTTTTGGCAGGAGGAAGATTTGAATCTATTCCAGTGCCGCAATTACAGGATTTTAAACATCTGTCGTTCATTTCTTAATCTATGTGTTCGAAAATGTAACTTTTTATTGCTTAAAAGAAGTTTCGTTTTCAAAAAATATTTACTTGTTTGCAAAATGCTCTCATGGACGTTTTGTGATTGATCCTGTGAACCAGTAGAGTGGTGGGAAAATCTATTGTCTATTTCACGAGAGAAAACTTGTTTTCCTGCTTAGATTCCTTTCCCCCTGTTGCTCACTTCGACTTACTCTTCGTTTTACCAGGAAAATTGAAAATTTTAGTGTCATTTTGAACGTATTAAAATTCTGTTTTCCTTCTTGAAAGGTATCTTTCAGTATATTTTTTCTTTTCATTCCCATCATAATTAGTTTCTCTCCTACTCGTTGAAATATTTTGTTATACCTTTTTACCAAACTTGATTATGCTGACATTTATCTTTAGTACTTCTCATGATGTGTGAAACATGATGAGCGTCAATGTTTTGGAGTAGTATTTCTTCAGAGGAATTATTCTTCAGTTGAATTCAATCTTATTCAACAATATCAGTTACGAAAGCGTAAAATCAAATTACATACTGTTTTTAATTTGACTAATGTAACGTTCCCTGCGACATATTTCAAGTCAAGTCTCCAAATACCTAATGCAACGTCGGCCAATGCTTGACCAAGACAACGAATTGAGCGATGGCTTGTAGATGTTGGTCGGTGACTTGAAGGCGTGTGTGAGAGTGATCTTTCTGAGCAACACTCGGACTTTGGGTGAGGTCATCTAGACCGACGTGCTTCGTGCTCGTAAAGGAGCTTAAGCCCAAGAGAACCTGAGCCATAATAGTGAAGCTTAACGTACGTGCTAATGGGGATGTGCTTCACAGAAATCATAGTCTATACTGGTACAACATTCTAGAATTATACCAGTACTAAATAACGTCAAAATCACACACGAAATTGATGCCCGAATTTTCCATCAGTATTGTTGTCATTTAAATAGCTGATATTACTTCTGCTTGATTTTATGTACTAATTAACCTTTGTCCTTTTATTACTCCTGTAAATTCGTGAATCGTGATAATTTAAAGGTACATCTATTGACCACTCTGCTTTTTTTTAAAGCTTCTAAGTATATATGGTCCATGAATGCAACAATATTTAAATTGCTTCCAACTCTCACAAATTTCCAATTCAATCATCGAATGTTTCTGAGCGTTTTGTAAAGCTGGAACCCTAATGGGTTTACCAAGTTCTTGTGATGGACGTTGATCAATGTACGACTGCGCTTATTATTTTATTCCTACTTTAATCACTGCAACCACAACAAAAGCGATCTCAGCAGTGATATGTACGTCTGCGCCGTAGAATATTTCACGCCAAATGGCTAGTTTTTCCATGATTTTCTTTCCATAATAAAAGTTTTCTTCTTTGTTCGTGAACGATGAACTGCAATTTTTTTTATCTCTTCACCTAAGGTTCTTCCCTAATGTTTATTGTTATTAAAAATTGAATAATTTACGAACGAGGACATTTATCCTATGTTATTTTATGAATTTCTCCATTTTCACGCCTATACTAAGGCATGTGTTAACGTCCTATCCAATGTTTGCGAGTTGTTGCTTCAAATTTCCTCATTGAGATTTGCGTCAGTTAGATGACCTCTTGCTTTCAGTTTACATTACTCTTTGCTTCTCAGTCAGGTGAGCAATTTGCTTCGAGAATATTGCTTCTACACAACATACAGTATGTATATGACATAATGCGTTCAATCAAACTCTCAGTTACTTGTGCGTTGTATGCAATTCTCTTAAGGCAATATTCCTTATCAGGCTTGCTCGGTAATTTCCAGGCCGGTGCCTGAAGTCTCGTGTACTTCAAAGGCGCAGCCTGCCCCGCAGATTCTAATGCTTACAATTCACGATAACTTATGCACGCTGGGCATCTCATACATCGTGCGTGCTGCTGCGGTTACTTCGCTGCACCGACATCGCACAGATCGAAATCGTGATCATTTATCTTCTTACGTGTTGTATTAACCTTGCCATCACTTTTAATTGAATTTGGCTAATTTCCCTGCAGTTACGTTGTGCGGACTGACATTTGAAACCGACCATACTTCTTCATTGCCAATCCGCTCCGGCAATTGCATTGTGTTGTTCCTTCAATTATAGCACGTCTATCGTCTATCATTTTTAATTGAACTTGGTTAGGTTTTCCCAAGTTATGTGAAGTCCGTCGACAATTGAAGCCATACGAACGTTTTCAAAACTTTTTTGTCTTCCTAATAACCTCTCGTATACGAGTGTTACAAATACGGTGAGGGCTCTTTTATTCGCACATGCTTTCATTAATGAGATTTGAAGCAGCAGATGAATGTCTGAATCACACCTAGCGCTGATGGCATTATTTGGTGAATTATGAAACTGACGTCAAATGCATTTCATAATGAATTATTGACCGTAGTTCAAATTTCACGGTACAATGATTATTTTCACTCATTTTTTAAACTGATAATCACGTGGTTTAACAGACAACAGAGCGTTACAATGTGCTACATTGGATCTTCTTTTTACAGATGTATAGGTTTGGTGGCTTACCATAACATCATTTTTCGCTGCAGTTTTGATCATGTTTCCCGAGTAATGTTCTTTAAAACGCCTTGTGTGTAATATTAATATTGAATGAAGTATTGGTATTAGTGTAAAAATACCCGTAAATATAAAATTCGTTCTGAATTATTACAATCAATGGGTATTAAAAGTTGTTAAAATGCATATATATATATATATATATATATATATATATATATATATATATATATATATATATATATATATATATATATATATATATATATGTACACAATGATATTTTGAATTTAGTAATCTAATTTGATTGCAACATGTGGTAAGGTAGACAACACAAATATTGTAGGTGTTTATTGGTAATGCCTTAACAATAAAAGCTGCTATGTATGGCTTAATAATAAGCACAGATGATCAGTAAACGACATGGGGCTTGGGTATCTACCCAAGAATGGGCCAAACGGCTCGTTCCTATTGCCTTGTTCTATTCTAAACAAAATATATGTTTGCTCACCAAAGACTAAAGGACACGGACTGCCAGCACCTGAAGGCACACAGTAGAAGCTGCTCTCCCGTCGCCCGCGCTCGTGTTATGGTAATGTGTTCATGCAGGCTCTTCGGTATGCGCTTTATCTATCCTCTATCGCCATATTATATTGCGTGATTATTTATTCGTGCAAGGGCCCTAACTCGATGCAGTGCGGCCAGTATACGGTCATTGCTCTTCAAAATAATTCGGTGACAGAAAAGCTGTTTATTTTCTGTGCTGCGTATGACCTGCATGGACACTGCAGGATGGCAGGGACATTGCTGTTGAGAAAAACTTTAACTAGGAGGATTACTCTCGTAATTCTTTCTCATGATTCTTTTTATTCATTATTTCTGCTTTCTATGTTCGAAAATTTCTTGTAATCGATTAATTTGCGTATTCATGTTTACTTCTATGTCTTTGCACTTGCCTTAGAGTAATTTATGTCATCTTAGCTCTTCAGCATTCATCTGGTTTTTCTCATCACATCAAATTTTCACATTTCTTGCCCAATCCACGATGTCGTGATACTACTGAGTGGATATCATGTACATAAGCTACATCTTTCGTGTTCTCTTGTACGTGTATTAATACACTTGCGTATTTTCTAATGTTGAATGAACATGGTAAAAAGTTATGATTTGAGATTGTAAGAAGACTTAGCCTGCTACTTCTAAGGCCTCCGCTGTACGTGACAGAACTGTGGTGCGGAGTCAGCAAGCTCATCAGTGAGCTCAGTCGAACGAAGATATCAGCGTCGATTTTAGGAGCGGCTGGTCTTCATTGAGTCAATTTTGTATTTGTCGTTAATTGTACTTTGCCCCTAATCAAGTCTCTGGGAAGAATTTCCTAGTTTTCAGTTTAATGACCCTCCCTGCTATGAAAAGGATTGTAATTTATTTCAACTTGCTACGTATAGGCAATAAATTATAAATATAAATTTTAGCGCAGGTGCTCTTCTCACCGTTTCGGTTAGTAGGAAATTTGCGTTTAATCTCCGGAGACGCAATTTATCACGACAGTCAAATGCTTAAAGATCACGCAAAACGTACCAAGCATGTGACATTTCTTTTACACATTCGTTTGTACTAGATTCTTCTTTCAACATATCTTTCGATTAGCTTCGTTCAAATCACCAATCGCCTTCTTCGCCATCATTTATAACTTTCCATCGATGAACATGCACTCTAACTCATGTATGTATGTGAATCGTGGCACTAGGGCAACAAAATCCGTAACATTAGCTTGTTGACGATTATGATGGACCGTTATCATTTACTTCATTGGTGACGCCAATTTGCCTCATGCTTTTATGCATGTAGAGAGGGCATCACGCGTTGCTGATCTGCCTGCCTCTCATGCTTCATGCAGGTCGCTCTTTCTGGCGTCTTCAATGTCGTATGATGACTTCAAAAATGTAAAGCATGGCAAGAATAATTTGTGATCAAATATGTGACTCGTTTCATTTTTTCGACGAGATTAATTCATCTCGTGATGAATAGTTTATGAACTCAGTGCATAATTTACCTTCCTATGACACGTGAGAATTGTCATAGTCCGACCTTCTATTTCTACCATTATCATTCTCATCATCTTATTTCGAGGAGTTTAATGTAAATTGTTTATGTATTTTTCACTTACGTTGGCAGCACAATGCAGTCCTTTTTCTCTATGCCTATCATATCCGTGCGGTTTTTGTTTTTTCTTAAGCGGAGCTTCTTTACTTTGATGGGTACATGCGGGGCTCTCTAAGACATTTAAGCCTTCAATTTTGCTGTCAAAGGTTTTAGGATTAGCCAATGTATGTGTGAAGCTTTAGAAGGGGAGGTCTGAGCGAACTTATGACACCTATGATGTCTTTCCATGCCGGCAGTCGGCTTAGTGTCTGTCAAGTGTGTTCATTACAATATGCTTGAAGATTTTTTCATTCATCAATGTTTTTATTTTACGAATTTATCTATTCCATTGTTAAGTAGCGCTAGCAAAAGAATTTCTATCGTTGGGTTAGTGCCTCTTACTGGTATTTTGTTTTAAAGTGTAGTTTTATTACGTGAAAATTACAATGGAATTAGATATGACAACGGGAACGAGCTGAGTGATCCATTCTTGGGTTACTGAAGTCCTAATGACGCGCAGTCTTCAGAGTGTATGGAACTTAAGGTGGAAATAGAAAAACTCTGTCATACACAGTTAATATTTTTCACTGATACCCAGTACTTTTATTTGATAAAAGAAAGCGGCTGTTTTGTAGGTTTAGTATTCTTTTACTTGGTAGTACTGATACTCATTCACTGTTCAGGAGTATGAGAATCGTTCCTTTTTTTCTTTCACACTGTGTTGACGCTGCTTTCGAATGAGGGATTATCAGGGGTATATTTAATTTGGATACACCGGTTTTGATAAAACGTGTTAATTACGCGTGTTTTTCTCTCTCTGGAGTTCCGATTAGACCTCGTATCAGTACTCTAAAATGGAGGGAGGAGGGATTTCTCATGCAGCATTGGTCAAGACCATTTTGTATTTTTTTAATATATCCCAGACGATGTTAGCGGGGGGCTGCTTCCAAATTCTTACAATTTTAACTAGAAGTACAATTAGAGCCAGACGTGTCCTGAAATTTTTAGGATCAGTTTCTGAGTTATTTTTCGTTTGCACGTTGTCTCTGAAGGTCTCGATCAGTTCTCCTCGCAGTCTTCTTTGTTCTAGACTCTGGAGAGATGAGTTCAAATTGCTGAAAACGCCGTTCGAAGCTAGATTTTTGGAATCGTTTTCTTTGCTTTACGATGAAGTCTCTGTATTTTGTTGATATTTTATCGTTAGGTGCCAGAGTTGCACTGCATATTCCTGTTTTAGTCAGATCAACCCATTGTACAGGGGCTATATATTATTTGAATGGTAGTCAAAGGTTCTTGCCATAAAAACGAAAATTCTGCTCGTACTTATTGACGTTTTTTCTACTTTCTAGTCGTGGTTGAGGTCTTCAGTGATAGTGGTATCAAGATCTCTGTTGTTTTACTGTTTCAAGAGGTGTGTTGCTCATCGTACGAGTATATGGGAAGTGCCGGTTATTAGAATCAATGTGTATTTCTGAATATTTGCCAATACTGAAGCTCATTTGCTAGGTTCCGGTCATTTGGAGTAGTCGATTGAGACTTGTTTGAATAGTAAATTTGTCTTGCTCGGTAAACGCTGCGTGGCTGAGTTTCGTGTTATCCAAGGGCTTGTTCATTTTACTTTTGATTACGACGTCAAGGTCGTTGATGTGGATAATGGAGAGTAGCGAGCAAAAAACATGCTTGGAGAACTACTGATATTTTTTTTGTCCAGTTGTTAAATTGATCATGAATCATCACTCGTTGAGTACGAGCAGTGAGCCAGTTTCACATCCTTGTAGAGTAGATGTCTTGTACATATTCCATTGGTTTCCTCTTGTGAAGAAACTTTATTAGTAAATTGTTGAAAGTTGCAGTAAATGAGGTTTATATATTTCGTAATGTGGTAAATGTAACGAGTCGATTTAAAAAAAATGTCAAGGAGGATAGTGAGACAGCTGAATTTTTCGCCAAAATTCCTACTGTGTGTCTTCAATAAAGCTTTGGACTAGGATGTGTTTTGCCATCCAGACTCTGAGTAATATCTCTATTGTTTCACTGATGACTGACGGTAGCATGATTGGCCAATAGTTCTTGGGTGCATATATGTTTCCTGCTTTCAAAATAAGAGTGACTTTTGCTTGTTTGATGAATTGTAATTTGGCTTAGTAGCATATTTTATGCACGACAGACACGCATCGTAATTATTTTCATCTCTGAGGTAATTAGTTTTAACCTGAATTGCGTCTTCTGAAAATTACCTCTTTTGCTGTACTTGGGCTCGTGTTTTGCGGCCCTCAAAGCGAGTGATATATTTTGTGCTCATACAACACCCGAAAGCCTCTGCTTCGCTCCTCACTACACCCTGTTCTGAGGTTTCCCTCTCTCACAGAGTAGCCGAATAGCGTCGCGTGAACTTCACTCACGGAAATCTTATTGTAACCTTGTACTGATTTCAGAGTTTTGTCCAAATTTTTTGTGAGTTTTCCGGCTCTTGAAGAGCTTACAGGAAATTAAGCTGTAATATTTTACACGAATGGGTAAGTGAATTAGCTTCTCTATGTTCACTGCCGCGTATATGCATGACGGTGCATTTTAGGTGGCTAAACATTTCGTCTCATTAACTATACTAAAAATTAACGAGCATAACCACATTTAAAGTGACTATACAATTCTCACTGTTAATACCATTTTTTTAATTCTGCAATACTCTAACTTATTATTTGTTGCTATAATATCGATGTTTGTTTTCTTTAATTTTCACTTCGCTAGTGATCATGAATATTCAATTAAGAATGCAAGGTTTTCTGCAGCTGGATAGCTTGGAGGTTGCTGATGCTGTACTGGTAAGCAGCTGCCATGTTGCCTCTTGCCTCTACAGCTGCTCCATTCACAGGCGGTCTCCTGTTTCTGCTGACGCTACAACTATTAATTTCGTGAAGTTGTTGCTATATTTACTCGTAAAGTGTTCTGTTCCTGGACCTCTAACTGAAGATATCACTGCTTGAGTAATTTCAGCGTATGCCTTAGTAGCAAATGTGGTGGTTAAACCTCTGTAATACGCTGATAATAAATAAAATTCTTATCACTAAAAATGCTTACTGTAGCTCTTGTTGATCCTACATCCTCAATTTTGTTATAAAATCAACCCTGAGGTGCTATTTCTACCAGACTTTCTCTTTATGTCACTCATAATTTGGTGGATTTGAGTTCAGACCGTACTTCGGACGCTACATCGCAGCTTCTGCAGCTAGAATACTTACAGTAATCGTGTTGTTGCAGAAGCTTCTGTTGTTGCTGCGTAGCTGGCAATGATAGCTGCTGTTGTTGCTGCGTAGTTGGGAATGATAGCTGCTGCTGTTGTTGCTGCGTAGTTGGGAATGATAGCTGCTGCTGTTGTTGCTGCGTAGTTGGGAATGATAGCTGCTGCTGTTGTTGCTGCGTAGTTGGGAATGATAGCTGCTGCTGTTGTTGCTGTGTAGTTGGCAATGATAGCTGCTGCTGCTGTTGTTGCTGCGTAGTTGGGAATGATGGCTGCTGCTGTTGTTGCTGCGTAGTTGGCAATGATAACTACTGTTGCTACATAGCTAGTGAAGTTGGTGCAGTAGATAGGTGCGCGTCACAGCTGCAGCACCAGCTGCCGCCACCACAGCTCCACAAGGACAGTTCAAGGTCAAACGAGCACTCGCAACCGCCGCCGCAACGAGCTCGCTGGTACAGGCCTCTGGCGAAAGTCTTTTCGTGTGTTGCAATTTTCTCGTCATTTTACTTCTCCAGGCTTCATTCTGATGAAGGGCCTTCAGAAATTCTTGGTCCTACTTTAGAAAGTTACGATACATCAGTAAACCTACCCTCATGTAGTTTTTGAATCTCAAATGAGAGTTAAACTTTATATTGGGGCCTGAAGACCTGTTTGTTTTATCTTTATTTCCATTCTCAAGACGCATAAAGTTTTTTTCGATCGGCTGAAAGTGATTCTGAAAAACTGATGTAGTTTATAATCGAAAGTTCCAAATAAAATGAAGAATCATGGAAATTTTCCAGTTTTTCATATCCAAATAATTTAAATTACTGGAGATTTAAGATTGAATTCGATATCACATTGTAACGTTCTAATCCAATACAACTAATGATTTCTAATTTCTGTTGATTCTAAAGTATTCTAATTGGCGGTATGATGAGTGTTTGAATGGCATAAAATGCCATGTGAAATGTATTGTTGCCGCGATGGAATTGTGTCAACATTCATTTCCCAATAGTGGAGCTTGAATTAAAATTATTTTCATTTTTCCCTCGATGTCACGAATATAATATAGAGTTAATTAGTGTTCTACGAGATGCTACGCCACGTTAGGCGTCTGGTGTTAATTGTCCAAGCAACCATTGTCCACTGTTACCATTCTTCAACATGCAGCACTTAACGAAAGTCTAGTCAGAGAATATTTGTAAATACTTAACACGTTGACTCCGAAGTGGTACGTATGTGGACCACTTAGGTTAGGTTCTGTAATTTTTTCAGATCCTTCTAGTGACTATGCGTACAAAGTGAAGTTTTACACCAATCAGGCAATCGGAGGCAACGTGTTAATAATTTATGTATGAATTACATGAATAGTTGACCTTAACTTGTAATGTGAGTACTTCCTGCACTGACGAGTCTCTCATCGTCACCACATTTCTTCATAAAACTAATGAACTTTTAACGTAGCTTCGAAATTACGTTTTTCAAATGAAAATAGCAACATTAGAGTGTCAGCATTGACGTGCTGAAACTTGGATCATCGTCAGTATCGCAATACGCGACTAGCTTTCACCGATGACATGCATGTAAACGTCATGTCCAAGTTTTCCGCCTCTAATTCACGCTACAGCTACACAAAATCTTGTCAGGTCTAACGCTCCAGCGCCGTGTTTATGTTCCATTCAATAATCAGCACGAGTTTCTCCTTCCAGCTTACCAATGCAAATACCCCACACCGATAAATTCAGTGCTGAAATTTGCTATTGAAGAAAATATTGATTTGTTTTTGCAGTGAATGTTCAAATATTTTTATAAATTTTTAAATTGAATTTTCATTTTGATGTGCTGTATAATATCTAGCTTTCTTCACAGAATCAACGTGCAAAGGCATCCGTGGCCATTTGTTAGCGTTTGATTAGCAAATTGTAGTAAATAATAGTAATGATCCATACTTCCAATCATTTGATTTAAATGTTGCAAGTGGTGTAGTATTGCAGCTGCTCACACACGCGCCGTGAGGCACGGACCAAAGTCACCTTTATCGATCCCATGCCGTGTGCGAATTTACCCAGCACTTTCTTGTTCATGTGACGGTTGTACAACTCACTATTGTTCATGCTTCAGGTGCCTAGTTTAATTTACCCAGCACTTTCTTGTTCATGTGACGGTTGTACAACTCAATATTGTTCATGCTTCAGGTGCCTAGTTTAATTTACCCAGCACTTACTTGTTCATGTGACGGTTGTACAACTCACTATTGTTCATGCTTCAGGTGCCTAGTTTGACCTCCGTAATGTTATTGTGCTAGCTTCTTCATTAACTGCAACACAGGGGTAGAATTATGCTTTTGATATTGTCGCTTTGATGTAAAGTTAAATGCTAGCCGCTGAATTACATGCTGAAAGACTATAAAAAACTTTTTGTCATTAATATCACCATGAAATGGTAGTGCGTACTTTTATTAGTATTGTTACGGAATTACGATATATTTCGAGCATGTTTATAGTTAGTGCCGAAACGTTATTTGTTGTTGACGTCAGTGTGAATTAATAAGCGATTGCCCAGCTGTGTTCCAGTAGTGAAAAAATAAATTCCCATCTTAGAATCGTTGCTTGTTCAGTGAACTGTACTTCAGTGCACTTCTCTTGCATGCTAGAGTTTGTCTACCTCCAATTACTACACATGTCGTGGTTCTATCGCCCTTGTGTTTATTATGTTGGTGTCTTCGAACTTTTTGTCGATATTATAGCAAGATTAAGTCAGATCCTTACCAAATCTTCTTATGTTCATGAAATACTTTGCATCATTTTATTTAATTCTTTGGAAACATTTATAAACGTTCTGAGATTTCAAGTGACCTTATAACATTTGTACTATCGTCACTATGCCTCCTCAGTATCAGGAGGTATGAAACAGCATACCTACTTGCCAGTCTGCATTTGGGAGTTTGCATCCCTGTTTGGTGAGAATCGAAAGGTTCAGAATCCAATTTCCTTTCAACTACTTTCCTACATATGTCTACACATCCTGAAGTAGCATTTAGATCTGGTAGAGTAAACAACCACGAACGAAGGCGTCGTTTTTGAGTCTGAGACCAAGAAATAATTTCATGAAAAATGCTTCGAGCGTTTTTCTACCGTAATATATTTCATTGGGAAGTTATTTTTGTCCCTCAAGTTAGGGCATCGTTTCATTAATTAAATAAACTAGTTAAAACTAAACCTGGAAAACAAAAATTCTGTACAATTTTATTCTGTATTTGTAGCCGTCATCAGAACTGGAACTGTACTCGATTCAGTGAGGTCTACGAAAATGTTCCATGGTATCGTTTAAATGATTACTTAGGAAACAAGTGACGCATGTTAACTTCATTGTTCTGCCATTCAGTTTAGGTAACTTATAGCAAGTAGTTAATATAACTACCCAAACCATACAAACGCGGATGTCCACGGTTGTAGTTCTACGAAAGGTTTAATTTCTTCCTGGAGAGTCGAACTTAGTTCTTCTCACTTACACTTTTGTCCCATCCTTTTTAAGCCATCGCTATTAGCCTGGCATCTCCGGTCGCATTGACCCACTTCATGTTTCTCGGAAAAAACTTAACACAGGAAACATGAAACTGTATTCGGTCCAACTCTCGATCAGTCGTGCTCGAAGATTCTGTCGTACCTAGTCTCAGTTTGTTCCGTGAATCTGTTGTGTTTTTGCCAACCACCTGTGTCTTATTCATGATGCTGGAAATGTGTAACCACGATGAGAGTCTACGACCAGGTAAAATATAGTGTTAAAATATTATGTCTTAGTTCTTATCTTATCTCTGTTTCTTATTCATCGCTTTTTACAGCATCACTCGGTTCTTACTTCTTGCCGCTACAGCTTCGTTCGTGCTCTTCATGAGCTAAAACAGCCACTTCATTAAAAACTGTTCCATTAGACCGTCCACCTACCGCTTGTTTACCGGGCGTCTGGCTCATTAAAATTCATGCACTGGACTCGTATTTAGCGAGGACAAAGATTGGCTTCAAATCGGGACGCACTTTGGTTGGTAGCGCCTCGTCACCTTCACAAGCTGGGCTTCAGGGGTTCTGCCTCTGATTAACGCCGTCGTAATTCACGAGACCGTTACCTTCTTAGTATCCTTGCCTGTCCTCTCTGATGCAGGCATGCCTCACTACCATGGACAGAGCATACTTCCCAAATATAGTCTATCCTTAGTTGTGTGTCGTAAACGCTATGTTTATAATGTACTAGTATAAACTTCAGCGCATAGGGCTTGCTTGCGTTTTGATATTGTTCGACACTGAATTGCAGTTTTAACTTTTGATCATCGTCATAGTTTGCTGTTAATTCTTCTCTTTTACCGTTTTACTTGACTAATCGTCAGTTTGCAGGGCTTTTTCCAATTTTCACCTATTATGAACATACGATGCGCTGTTACATCTTTATATTTCTTTTACTATACAGGAAAATTTACTCTTAGTTTCAGGAGTTTAGTTAAGGCAAATATTGATTAAACCAATAAGTTTATATTGAGTTATTTAAGGTATTAAATAAAACAATATGAATCGCATGCTTGGAATAATTAATAGACGTAATTAGTGAATGCAATGATTAAATGATTCTTCAACTTATTCTAGTGTTAATATGAGTACTTCTGGGTCATGTTACAGTTGAATAAACAACGTGGTTAAAACTATCATTGACGTGTAATTTTGAGCGCCATGAGTACAAGATTGTTCTTATTGAACTGGCAACTGTTTAATGGCAAGCAAAAATCTTGACGATTAGCTCGAACGTTAACGTTCATTCAAAGCATCTATATATCTAACAAAATATTGTATTAAATTTATAGATTCAACTTTATTATTTTCTGTATTTGTTGAAAGATGATGAGTTCGATACGTTGAAATTATCATAGCTAGACAAATTAGTTTTTTAATGTATATGTATTTTTTTACTAGTCCCTGAACTTGGAATTATGAGACTCGCTGCAAAGGCTTCAGCCACCAAACCACATAGTTTGGCTATTAATTTTTATCCTTGTTTTTAATTGATAACTTTTTTCCCCTCGCGTAATAGATGCACTAGAGCTTCCGTGAATTTGTGTTCATTTCATGCAAACGGTCTTTTTTATATTTGTTTCATGATTGTGTTAGCCTGCGATATTTTCAGTCGCTGTTATGGGTATGTCTGAATTTGATTGTTTTGGTGACGTGGTAAATGAGAAGTGATGGATAGACATAATACTTCGTGCGCGCTAACAAATGTCCGAAGATTAACTTTATTTTGCGACACAAAAGTTTTCCAGTTAAGTTAATATATATGCTCTGTTTTTCGTTCCTTTACTGTTTAATGTAATACAACACATTAATCTTTCTGTTGCAGTTGATGTAAATTTTAACGTCATTGTATAAATCCAAAAAAAAATCGTGTCGTTATACAAGAAAACATTCATTATTAATCTTCAGTTTCATTTGTATTATTTGCTTATTATGTTTTGTTGCATATAATTATTTGCTCGTGATTTCTTCTTTAACAGAATTTCAAGGATCCCATAAATTTGACTCCTGGCGATACCCCGTTTTTACTGACTATAACATTGCAAAAAACTGATAATAATTGACTGATATCGATACCACTGTCTCTGCCATCAAAATTGTATGATCTGTCTTATACGACGATTACAGTTTAATCCGACACTGACTGTGACGAACTACTGATTCTGTGTTGGCTGATACGGTGAGTACGCTGATGATGGAGTCTTGGTGTGGTGTATGCAATTGTGTACTGATGGAGTTTTGTGGTGTATGCAATTGTGTACTGATGGAGTTTTGTGGTGTATGGAATTGTGTACTGATGGAATTTTGTGGTGTATGCAATTGTGTACTGATGATGGAGTCTTGGTGTGGTGTATGCAATTATGAAGCCTGCGCAAAAAATCCCAAAGGATCACGCACAAGAACTCGACTGAGCGGTTTATAATAATCGTTATTACAATTTTCATATCATGTCATATTCGCTAATTGCATTACAGCCTCATGTCTTCCATCGATTTCTAGATATTTGAGGTTCGAAGAATAATTTTGAAACAGTGTGACTTCCTTCGTTAAATTATTGTTCCGTGCATTGAATACGTTGTACTGACAATTTCCTGTCCATGCAATGTTCGCATGTTTTGTGTATTTCATTGCCTCTGGTACTCACATATCAACATAAATTCGTATTAAAATTGGGAGCGCTCATCGGTCAAGATTTCCGTTTTAAGTGAGCTCTGCTAAGCGCGCTCTCCGTTGTAGATATCCGCTGGTTCGGCAACGCTGGTCAAATTTCCGTCCCCTGAACGGTGGAGGCATTTCCTCGTCTCCTAAGTAACGGGACTGCTTACGAATTGGATCCGTCGGCTGCTCCTGGGGCGATTCTATGAAGGCCCTGCAAGGCCTTAGGTCCTTTTGTATGTAAACCTTGCCGCTCAGTGAGAAGAAAAGGATGGTCTCGAGTTTAGTCCATGGAGGCCTCAAGGTTAAACTCAATGATATCATCACAATCCGTACAGTTATCCGCGGAAGACCGACCATATAATCTGTAATAGATTTTATAGCAAGTGTGATGAAACTTCTTTGCACGGAACTTATTTAGGCGAATAATAACAACGTTCGACAATTTACCTAAATAAATGAAATCGAAACAGTAAATTTATCAATCAACCCAAAAAGTTTGCAGAATTATGGAGTACTTAATAACGCTGAGGCCATACACAGATTTGAGCAGTATGCGAATTGACAGTGACGTAGGTAGAGCTTGCGTAGTGTCTTGGAATAAATGCTCCAATGCTGTCGTGGGAATTAAGCGGAAAAATATACTTCAGGTGACGATCTCAGTGCAGACCCCACTCCGTTTATCCACATACGAATTAAATCTTCGTAGATTTAGTATACAAACATATTCACAGGCAGAAAATAGAATCACAATACCCTAAACCCTATACATTCAAAAATTATTTTATAGAACGCTACTAATTTTTTTCAAAGACGGATTACAAGAAAATTGCATTGCATAATGTACACTTTTGAGTAGTCATTTTTCTAGAAGGCGGTAAATTTAGCTAATGACAGCTACACATTCACTCAAAGTTGTTAAGCTTCGGTCTCCACACACAGGTCATCTTAGGCTCTGAGCTCCAACCGTCGCCGATGCCATGCTAATGTTTGAGACAATCAAGTAGCTCCAGACAGAGTAAATGCAACACAGAACATTCGAACGTCACATTAATGTTTCAGCTCATCTGAAGATAACAACAAGTTCTGTTCAAAATCAGGTCTCTAAATACTCTAATGCTCATTTTTCAATTTAAAATATTTTCAATGTCCGATCTAGGAAAACTTCGGTTCTTGTTTATATTTTGTACACTTTATTCACTTTCAAAACATGCTAGTTTGAATGTTAGTAGAGCGCTGGGTGTGTGAAAAAATTGTTATTTTAGATTATACGTAGAATGTTTGTTTGTTTATGAATTTTATAATGGATGAATTTACGGAAACTCATGCATAGTCCTGAATGGTCCGTTCATGTTTGCATCCAATATCGGTGTGCAGTAGAACACTGATTTCATCTTTGCAGAACTGACTACCAGGAAAACTGGTCATTGGCGAATGTTACGAAGGAAAATGTGTACGCTTTTATAGGGATAGGTAAAAAAAGTATTTCATACTTTCCAATGCATATTAATGCAGCCTTAAGTTGAAACGTGTCTTGATCTCAGTTTATGTTTGAACCACTAAAACGTAATGGTCATGAATACCGATAACAGTATCAATTTATTGTCATTATTTAAATAGCTCGTGTTTCTGCCTCCTCAATGCTTCTTTGAGTTAGCTTCAAAGCATCAATTGTCACTCAGGCAAATGTGAACTTAGAAACTAGTGAACAAACATAGCAAATGATATTTCATAGTGGTTTGTTTTAGCTACTTATCAGCTGGATGAACTGTATGTTTACATGATGCTCAATCGTTCAAACGATTTACATGCTAAATCGTTCAACCAAGATACTGATTTTCAAAACTGTGATTTATTTAGTCTACTGCGCGTAGATAGTTAATTACTAATTTACTGTCACTGGTGATAGTGTCGCTGCGATCGAAATTTTATAATCCGTACGTTACAACAGTTTGATCCGATACAGACTCGAGAGAATTACTGATACGATGTTGACCGATGTGATGAGTACGCTCTCAATTGAGGCGAAGTTTTATTATATAACATTGCATAGGTAGTAACCATCCCAGAAAAATATATTGATTGTATGTTAAAGAAGTTAAATTTTTTAACGTACAGTTACAGTATGCTCGTGTACTTTTTCACTCATTTAATTCATGAGACGAGTCTATAGCAAAGCTCAAAAGTGTACTATCATTGCTTAAATTTCATTCTTACCGTGTTTGGTTACCGCCACAAGGACTTGGATGTAATGCTTCTGAGTGCATTCGTGCAAGCTATTGTGACCTAATGAAGTTGTTGCTGCATTGCAGACTCCAGTAATGCTCCTTCAAGAGCAGTTTTGAAATTTCTGCAGCTGCCACGTGATGCCTTGATAAAGGAAGGCCGCCCCCAGCTCAACTGCCGCACCTGATTTGGCAGGCTTGGGGGAAGCGTATGTACGACCACCATTTCATCAAGCATTCGTTATTCAAATTAATTTCATATTACCAGCATGTAAAGAAAGCGATTTTATCGTGAATATGTGAAAGCTAGGGCACTTGGTTATGCTTACTATCAGTTTTTAAATACTATTGAAAGTTTAGTCTCATAATGTGTTTTTGTAATGGTACTTCTTATTTCATATGTTACGAAAGGGATCATGTGTATGTATTTCAATGCTATTTCTCGGCTTATAACTTTATAACTAGTGCATTACTGAGTAGGAAAAAACAGTTTAACATAAAGTTTTACTGCATTGTTGAACGATTACTAAGTGAGTTACATTAGTGCTATGAAGTGGAAAAGTACGTTGAAAATGTCTGTGGTTGGCTGCAGGTGTAGAGTGTATGTTGTGTCCCCCAAGTATCCTGGAGCATAACTCAGCTAGTCGTGAGTCTAATTGGCAGCTCAGAGGCCCGGGTGATGTTGTCCTTTTCTATGCATGTAGGATTAATTAATGGGATTTTCTTGGGGATGGAAACAGCGGTGATGCTATGTGGCCTAGGTACATCTAATTTGAATGGTTTAAAATGTTTGACTTCCAGTAACTTTGTATCAATAACGAAAAAAATGAAAGCAGGATAGGCATTAAAAAACTACCAAACAAAACACTTGAAATGACAAAAGAATCTCTGTTATTTTGTTAATGTCTTTAGAATCTATACCTTTCATTCAGAATTTTACTAAATGACTAAATGAATCATTAACAACTTAAACTATGAGACTACACGCAGGTACTAGTGTAGAGTTAAGTGACATACCAGGAACTGGTGAACAATTGTTCTTTTAATACATGAAAGCAACTGATGTACTTAACTCGTCCGACCAACGTTCCTGCTTGAACAACACGCTATCATAGATACTTCTAATAATAATTTAATATTATTATCATTACCATTTCAACAATTTAATCACTCTACGAGTGAGTTGTGCGTACACGACTGTACTATAGTTTATTGAAAGAGTTGTATAGTGCTTAACGATCACTCTTGACTTTTGCGTCTTCAAAAATATTCGTAGGATCAAATTCCCACGCTTTAAACTTTTTATCCTAGTGATGACATCCAAACATTAGTGTGAAAACTAATCTCAGTTCGAATACTAAAACTAATCTGGAATAGACTGTACTTTGTTTTCATTCGGTAAATGCACGGTTCTGTCGTCACGTATCTACAATTTGAACAATATTAAACTTCAACAGGTACTCGATAGTGACCATTGGTGATTGTTTCACCGATCTATTAATTGTATACTTTTTTCAACCCTGCGGCGGTAATTTGTATAAATATTTTTTTTACTTTTTCATTATTTTCGAAAAAAAATTAGCCATGTTTATATGAGTCTGGGTTTGTAATTCGCAAATGTTATCGTAATTTCAATCTCTTCGATGAGTATTTTCAATTATACGCTATGCCTTGCACCATTGCATTGCGACTCGGAGCGCAGGGCCCCTGGCGCAGAATGGCTGCTGCTGCTGTGTCCGCTTGGGCTTCCCTCCGGACGCACTGCTCCGAACTCACAATTTTTGACGCAGCGAAACCTGATTTTTCTGACGTAACCATGCTGCTGAGATCCTAGACCTCATAACGGTGCAGCGTTACTGTGCGCTCATGATACTCGCCGTCGTACCACGAAGTTGTTGAGAAAGCTCGATGTACCGTGGAATTATTATTTCCCGATTTGTTAATACGGTTCGCGTGTTTGTTTACTCGAACCCTTCAAGTAATGCTATCCTCGCTTTGGATTTTCTTTTTACTTACCGTTGAGTTGATAATCCAATAGCATTTCTTGTTCTACTGTAGTGCTGTGCTCTGGCAGCACTCCTCAAGTAACGTGTGGCTCTTTTCTGCTCTCAAATTCGTGCGGTGTATCGTGGTTCTCACTCGCCGCTGTGGCGTGCGTAGAGGTGACCTTCTCCAGCGCGATCGTTCAGTGACTTGCGGCTCAGAGAAAGAGGCAGGGGTGGTTAAGGGGCGTTGTGGAGTGGTAGAGTGGTGTGGGTGGTTGTGGTTAGTGACGGTGGAAGTCTTGAGTGGTGGTTGGGCGTGGTAGAATAGTTGTGGGTGGTGGTTTTAGCGATATGTTCGACCGACGTTTCAAGACGTTTGTTCATATTGTAGATTTATTTTTTCAATATTTTATATGTATTATTAGGTTTATGTTTTTTCTATAATATTATTGATAATTCTGTGGTATGGTTATAAAAAAACTCTGTAGTAAGATATGATAAGTTGGAAGTGAAAATAAATCGTCATTGATTGATTTATTTTAGTCTGATGTTGGATGATTTTTTGGAGAGGGGAATATGAAAATTCACTTCTAAATTCGAAGTGTTGATAATATTCAGTAATTATTGCACTACGCTACACTGCATTGTTTTTGCCGACAAGTCTAGTGACAATTTGCATTCAGTTCACAAAGAACTTAACTATTATTTATTAAAAAATTAAATAATACCACGGCTAACTTCCCTGGCATAAATTCCCACGTTGAACATCAATTTGGTTTTAGCGAAGCACAACCGTACATTGGTTGACCATATGATTTTCATCCACTCGTATTCTTTCATTACTACACTTATGAAAATGCCTTTGCATTGAGTTTTACGCTAATATTTCTTTATTCAATAACAGTTACAATTCAAAATTACCACGTTTTTAAAGTGAACCTCGCGAGATCTCTTTCATGAAGCATCGTAGGTCTTTACTGTACAGTGATGTTTCTTTGTTAACACTAGTGTAATTTGAAGTATAACTCTGTTTCCCGGCGTTTTTGTCTGTCATAAATGATAAGCTTTAAAGTTCAATATACCTGCACCCCCGGCCATTTCTCACCAACCTTCACTCTCTTAGCAACGCCTTTCCTTCCTTAAGTGTAGACTTAATCCGGAAGATTAGGGCAGTAACTGACGTACACGTATTAGCAGTATGTGTCTGTACTAAAGAGGACAATATCTGCCATACGAGCACTTAGCCTCATATGTAGGTCTTGTGTGTTTTTTTGTAACAGTCATTTTTTGCCGTGTGTCCTTGGATTTTTTTCTACTCAGTGCTTACGATATAGAGTAGAAAAGGAGTGTTCTGTTACTGATTGTCTTGGTTGAGCGGCTAGAAGTACTGGAGGCTTGAAAAAACACTTTAAACGATCATCGGTCGAAGTGAAAACAGGCTTGTCCAGTGAAATGCCAATCCTGCTTCCTCTGATTCTCCGACTCCGATGACTCACTTCTACTTCTCACACTTTTATTTGCATAGACCAATACACTGCCCAAATTTGACTAAAATATTAACTTCATGTGTTAGCAGTGTACGTTTCATCGAAACCCAGTTCACTATCTGTGTACGACTCAAAATGACTCTTGACTCGTCGACTCAAACTCCACAGCTATGGCGTGGGAAAAGAACACTTTTATTGTTTTAAACCTCGAATTATCTGTCATTTCCTACATAGATATTCCTAGCCATTCCTAGTATTTTGCTTTGACATTGATGATGGTATGTATACGAAGAGAATTTTTCGTGTTAATTCCGTCTTAGGCGTTCTCGCTGATTTTCATAATTGTGTTTAATTTGTGATCGGAATACCAACGAAATATCCACCAATAACGCAATTTCTAGAACTTTTGATGGTTCAATGTTTGATCAGTTTAACAAGTTCTGTCTTGCATTTTTACGTACAAAAATAATCCCCATACGTGTATGTGTACGCATGGATTAAACTTTGATTTTTAGCGTAGCTGCCATCTATTATTCCTACGTTAACCTGTGTAATAAAATGATTTTGCTGAATCTCGTTTTGAATCATGACAACTATCCACCTTACCATGATAATACCTAAAATGAACTTAAGTTTTTTGTGGGCAAGGCCTTACTTATCTTCCAATATCCCCTGAGCCTCCTGTGTTCTCATTGGGTAGGATTTAACTTGTAATTCTTGACTGCTGCTTGCTGGTGCTCGGTCTTGGATTGCTGCATGCAAATTCAGCTCATTGTCTTCCACTGACCATGAGCAGCAGTTCAAGCGGGGGCAGGACGTGCTACGTCAGGTGCCGGCACCTGCTTCGTAGGTGGCAGTGCATCATCTGCATCAATAGTATTGGTCGCTCTAGGGGCGCCAAAAGCAACAAATTATGAGGCACAGAACTTAAAACGGCCTCAACAGCACTACAAATTCGAGCCTTGGAATTGTGCCATCACTAGTAACATCAGTAGCATGACCTTCATTTAGAGATTTCTTTGTTCCCAAGTCTCTTTTTTACAATCAAGTGATTGTTATCGAGGGGTATACCTTCAGTTGAAAGAGTCATATCGAATGCACCTTCAATGCAACCCCAGGTAAATAACATTGGCCACAGTTTGAGCAGCAGGACCAACAATAACATCACAAATATCAGACAAAGAAAAGTTAAAAAAGTCAAAAGAGCGACTGCAGCAGCAGTCAGGAGCAGAGCTGCAGCAGCGCGCGTGGTTCAAGGCTTTGGTGACAATGAACTGTGTGCCCGCAGGGTACTTATCACCTGACGATGTCGCGCTGGTGACAATGAACTGTGTGCCCGCAACGCCACTCTCACCCGACGATGTCGCTCGGGCCACTATGAACTGCGTGTCCGTGGAACTACTTTCACCTGACTATGTCTATCAGACGACAAAGAACTATACTCATAAGAAAATTGTCACTTAGCGAAGTTGTATTTCGCTCACCACATAATTCAGTGAATGAGGAGACCATGTCTATTTCAACTACCTTAAATGAGGTAAAGTCTTCCAGCCAGGGGATTATCTATTACTTGACATGAGTGAATCGATGAGAACTGTTGGGCCCTTGGGCAATTGGCTAGCTGGATCACTTGCCCAAATAAGTTTAGTGGCTTAACATGAGACAATGCTTTGGCAATTGGTTGAATGTTTCGACAAATCTAGGTAGCCCATCTGGTAGTGAGAATAGTGTCAAAGTATATCATTATTATCATCGGATTCAGAAAAAAGGTATAGTTAAAGAAACAGTTTCGGATATCTTCATAGGGGGCAAAACTCATGTATGCCTTCCTCGGCCCTAGTCAAAAAACCCTATGGAGGTCAGCATTTGTCGCCATACTTTTCCACAAAATAACTACTAAAAATACAAAAAACCCTGTCAGTAGCACTTTGATCATTGTCGTCTCTAAAACTTTATAATTTCTTGTGACAGCTCATCCATACAAAAGACTCGAGAACGCGTCATTTCAATACGTCCCTTGAAAGGTTGCGTGTGGCGATGCCTGATTTGGGCAATGTCTGGCTGGCGCTGAGCAAGGAAGTCAGTAGGCCGGTGACCCAGACTACATCTCCTACCGCACTACACACATGAGGGGCGTAGTGGTTCACCACTGCCATCCGTACGGGCATCTCTCCATGACGCTCCTTTGAGTACGTGTGTGTGACCTGTCGATGAACCTCCGTAAGCGCTATGAATGAAGTGCTACGTGGACTCACTGGACGCACGCGGACGCAACAGGTGAGGACGGAACACTTTTCTTTCAGTGGAAGCGAGACTTTTGACACACTCGCAATTCAATGTAATAAAGGGCACTTGCGTTAGGTAATTCACAAATTGTTATGAAATTCTGATATCTTATTATTAAGAGACGAAGTACTCTGTTATCACGTGTGAAAGCTTAACGCTTCCAAGTCTGCTTAGGGCTACAATATTCTGTACACGTGTAAGCACTAAAAACGTTGTCTCGAATATTTTAAGTTTACATTTCTAAAATTTGTTGTATTTATCTTGATGTAAGTTGCACAGAAATTGTTATGGTATTTCTATTACTTACAACTTTAGATTTGAACGTTTTAGCTTCTCATTGGGGTAATCGTTTTCGTTGGAGTTGCCGAAAAATGAAATAAAAAATGATTCCTAAGAATTAGATGAGAGGGAATAATTATACATGCAATATTACTCATGAATGATTTTAGCTTCACGGTTTTTAAATTTATATGTTTTTTATATTTCGTTCCCGCGCTTGTCGGTCAAAAAGTACGTACATTCGATTTTGTGCAAGCAATTATATTCTGCGTCATATTTCCCTTAACCAAATTATAGTTTGTTGTTTGATAGCTTGTCCACCCCTCAAGAAAACGTGTGTCTTCCACTTTATTTCCTGCAGAAGTGAGCAGCAGATGTAGGCCGTTGCAGAGTACTCAAGAGGAAAATACTCATGGGAATCACGTTTGTCACTTCTCTAGTAAGTGGCAGTGTTGTAGGGTATCAACTATTGTCTCGTGGTTGTTAGTCACAAACCAAAGTAGGATTACTTCTATTGTACTTCTGAGAATTGGTAGCATGGCGCAACGATATTATTTCTTGTAGGCAGCCTGTTTGAAATATCTATTGTTTTGAGTGCTTAAGATCGGCTTCACTCGGTGCAGTCACTTCCGTGTCGCGAGACTCGGGATGAGAAATTGCACTAATTGGACTAACAGTGTTTGGGGCATCTTATTGTGAGTCATTGACAGTACGGAGATGATCATTGTTTCTGACAGTGATCCACAGCACTGAATAGGGTAACCTGTCATAGAAACAGTAATCAGAGACGGTGACCAAAATATCAGCAGTGATCATGTTCATTGTCATGTGTGTGTATCGGAGAAAGGGGGGAGGGATAACAACCGGCAGTCCAGGTAAGCTGTGGTGGGGCTGCTGCTGCTGCTGCTGCTGCTGCTGCTGCTCTTCACCTTGAATACTCGCAGGGTGAATGAACTAGCGAACTCAGACGTTCACTTCCTTCCTCGTCTCCCTGCCATCAAGTTCGCTGGTTGAAATTACTCTTTTCTGGTCGAAAATAATGTATTGTTCCTTCGCTACACTTCTCAAATCTGTGTCGTTTTTGCAGTAACGTTTTTTGTAACCAAACCGCGTCTCGTTTGACTGCCGCCTTTCATAAATTCGAACATAAAATTTTCGACACTAAATAAAGATTGGCACTGAAACTTTTCATTGTTTTACCAGCAGTATTGTTCAACTTCTTTAGGTTCATATGTATATTTTTCATTTATTTCATCGCTAGATCTCCAGTTTTTTCTGGCGTTGTCATTTAGTTTAAAATGTAAAAAAATTCTTTGTACCGACTTTTCTAATTAAACTTTTTTAAATTTCTATACTAAATATATCTGGTAGATAATTCTGTTGCTCATAAAATTGATGTGGAATTAATTTTTCGGGAAATGCATAGCGCGATGCTCTTTTCGAGACTTGAGTTCAGTGAACGAGTGCCGTACACCACAACCTGTTCGTATCCTCCACGCTCCTGGGCGCTTCTTCCTGGCTTCCGCTCTTCAAGCGCTCGGCATCACTCAGTGAACAATATGCGCGTTTATGCCACAACATTTACACAGTTTGTTGTCGCAGCGATTCCCTGCGAAAAATCATAGATTTGTCTGTGTGTGAGTATAAATTCTCAGTAGATCGAGTTTTAACTTTGGTAAAATATTTATGTGCTTATTCAGCGTGAAATTCATTTGGCTCTGAGGACCTGCAGCTGGGGTTGACACATGGCCTGAACCAGTATTGCAGGCAGCGTTTGAGCGCTGAACGGTGGCAGAATGCAACGATTTTGGTGAGTGGAATTCGGGAATAAAAGCGCTTTGTGCAGGCATTACCAATCCTACAGTTAAATGGTGCATTCACTGGTAGTTTCCTAATAAGTGACTTGTTTACTCGAGCCACATCCTTGAACTCGTTAGTAGGTCTCTTCTTATCATTGAATGGCTTAAATTAACATAATTTTGCACAGTGCTTCTAGAAGTAATGGCAAACATTGATGGAACAGAGTAAATAGCTCAAGTTGAGCTAGCTATAACAGTTAGTTGAAATAACATGAACAAATTTTTTCTGCCAAACAACTATTGTAATTCTATCACTGACTGCGACCTCTGTTTGTGATATTAGTTTTGCGATTCGAGTATGAGCTACTTAAAGTTGTAGGTTCATTTGAGTCTATAATGGTTCTTATGTCCTATAATAATTCTCATGAATTTTCTACCGGTTCATTTACTCCGTCTAACGAGTAAATCGCACAACAAACTGGGGATTTGTATTGTTTCTGCCTTTGCTTCATTAAGTTGTATAAATACTGGACGTTTCTTTTTATGCACAAGAAAATAGCTCCAACTTGAGGTCTATTGAAGTCACGAGCTAGATGACAATGATGGCAATGGATTGTTGTGCTTAGTCGGCAGAAGCACTGTGTTCTCACAGCCACCTCACCTGACGAGATGCGTCTTCCTGTTGTTCAATTATGTTCAAGTTCATGGTGACAGGCACTCAACAATGTTAGACGCTATGCCTACATTTGGTGCTGGTGTTAAATAGTACTGTCATATATTAACTGGAAGTCTGTCAAGATATTGGTGGTCGGGAATATTCGTTCTGTTCATATTTCACACTAATACTGTATATTTTTTTGTTATAACCTATTATTGTCAATCGATGGGCTGAAATGATACGCTTCTTATTTTTTTCGCTGCCTATTTAGGGTTTTCATTACAGCGAGGCATTACTATTAACGAATCAAGTATTTATTACTACTAGTCATGAGTCGAATGTCACTGACTGTATCGAGATTCCAGTATTCACACTATGAACGTAGGTATTTTAACTTCAATACTCATAAGCTCAAATACTGTCACGTTTTGGGAGGGGTATTTGTGTTTTTGTGTCCTTATAAGAAATAAAGTAATTTCTGTCTTTCCTACGTTGAATTATTTTATTTTTTCACATTGTTCTAAATTTTCTGCTGCAGCTTTCTACAATGTTAGCTCCGTGAACTGATGAAGTGCGTATGATTTTTTCCGAGAAATATTTCGTGTTCTACTACGCCCTTCTGTTATTAAGGGATTTGCTTTGTGATCTGTGTTCTTGATCCGAGATCAAGGCCGATTAGTGACGCTTCTTTGCGACCACAGGGCACCCTTTGCCCGCACTGGGGAACTTGGCCTTCATATTCATGAGCCTCAACATAGCGACTGCGTAAGATTTAGATAAGAAACTATTCTCTGGAAAAGGGTTAGCGTGAAAGAATGGCAGTGGTTATTGGCCTACCGCCATCTTCACGAGACGTGATGCTCTTGTTTTTTCCTCGGCGTGTGTGTGTGGATCTGTGGATGTGCTGTCATTTTTCACGGCCATTGTTTTACCTGCGACAACCGACGACACTCGCCGACCTTCCGTTACAGAGATGTAAAAAAGCGATAGCGCACAGCTCGTCAGCTTTGCGTAGGGCAACAAACACAGCAACGCGACTACTTATTCGTGGTTTGTGATGCTCGTACGATTGTGTTAGGAGTTCATGTTCAGTACGAGCATGTAGCAATTTTTCTTTTCTGACTGCAAATTAAAATGCTCGAAGAAAATTAGACACGCTGTTTGAGATGGGAAATTTTTAATTTCCCCTGTGATAATTAAGACTTGGGCATGTTAAAGCGACAGTGGTCATAGGGATGAATAATTTAACCGTAGAATATAGTGATAATGATGTAATTGATGGGAAAGGGCATCATACCATAAGAAGTGAAAGCAACAATAGGGCCACACACACCATGAGGTGAGTGTGGTGGCATGAGGAGTGAGAACGACTGAAAGAAGTTTTTCGACAGCAAAATTAGTGATAGTAAGCACATGAGCTGAGGCCCCTCGTAGTATCAATAGCGGACAGCCTGGGACAAGCATGAGCCCCATCAAAAATATCGTTGCTGATGCACTGCGATGCAATTTATGCACTGCAACCCGCGCAAATAGTTTAATATAACATTGCTTAAGATATTACATAAAAATATATTTGGTTATATTGTATGGCTTTTATTTGAATATATAATTATTTATCGAGGACTTCAGATGGCTATCTGGCATCTTTCAGTTGATTGGTTGGTTGGTATTTGTTGTAATAATAAGACCTATAATGGTTCCCTGTGATGTTAAAATGAACTCGGTTCGTATTGTAAACTTTTGAATTAAGCACTTTTACCTTGGGCTGAAGACTAGTCTTTGCAACTCTGAAAAAAGATCGTGTTCATGCAAGACAATGCACCTTCGCATTCAGCCAAAGCAACCAAGCAGTATCTGACTGCGTTGAGATTCAAAGACGACAATTTGATGATATGGCCTCCAAATTTGCCAAATTTTGAACCCAATAGAAAATTTCTTGTCCGTCATTAAGCGAGAAATTTATGCTGATCGTCGGCAATTTACTTCGAAAGAAAACTTATGGAATGCCATAGTAGTTGCATCTAGACCATTTACTACAATGAAGAAATTGACTGAATCGACAACTGATCGTGTTTTTGAGGTCATAGAGTGTAAGGGACGTCACATTAATGAATGCCCTCATGTTTTGTTAAATCTGTTCACTGTTCATTTTAAATGTTGTAGATCTACAATGATTACAATGTTAAAGTTAGTAGCAGTTGTTTTTAATTACTTTTGATAATGAATTAACGCTTTAAACCATGTTGGACTAATACTACAAGTGAGGCGCATGAGACACAAGGTGGTGGTGAGGTACATGAGACACAAGGTAGTGGTGAGGTACATGAGACACAAGGTGGTGGTGAGGTACATGAGACACAAGGTGGTGGTGAGGTACATGAGACACAAGGTAGTGGTGAGGTACATGAGACACAAGG